>LPNX010264273.1:74713-219609 GCA_001517045.1 Pseudotsuga menziesii
CAATTTTTCTTTATTCCTGGTCTCCTAGGTGCCCTTCTGCTTTTTCTGCTTTATTGCCTGTTTTTTCAGTGTTTTAAGGCAATAGGGAAAGTTTGACTAGGTGAGGTGAACTAGTTTTTTGTCCTCTTCATCCTCCACTCTTTTATCCTTGGAAAAGCATGTATGAGTTGTCATTCCATCACTCTTTAGTTTGCCTAAGCCATTTTTCTAATTCGTGAGCTCCATGACAGATTTGGGATCAGCTTTTTACACCTATGGGGGATTTGTTTAATTTTAGTAAGCCTGCTTTATGCTATATTCGAATTGCTCCTCATGCATTCGAATCCCTGATGTATTTTATTTATACAGCAACCTATTATTTTACAGGGTTGGCTATTGTACAATGAGTTAATATAGTTTAGTGTTCAGCTCCAATTTCAGTCTCTTTTGTGAGTTATTTTGCATGATCAATTGTTAATTGTTGTGAGTAAAATTAATCTATCACTGGGTTCAATTTTCACACAAGCTGGGTGCAATCCCCGTGTGATTTTGATGGCTTAGATGCCCCTGGGTTGTGGCCTCTCAACCAATGGTGGAAATGCACAGGGCCAAGGTAACATGAATTTCTTAAAAAAAACAGTAATTACTGCTAATTATTGTAATGATGACACCATATTGCATCAATTTGACTCGATCGACCTCAATATTAATGAATTATCGATGCATATAGTGACAAAACTTCATATTGCAGCAAGTCAAGAGATCCAGCACCATGAGGTGGTAGTGCATGACCAATTGGTCAAGTCGTGAGAGCAGATAGCACAGGAAGAAGCAGAGATGTAGCAAATGAAAATCGATCAAGAGATGGTGGTGAATGAAAATACCAAGATGGTTGATGACAAGTAGCGATTGGATAAGGCAATCTTAGTCACATGTGGAGAGATTTCATACATCACCACATAGATGTTTGCATAGGGGAAGGTATTGCGACTAGGAAAATTAGTCACTAACTTGAAGAAGGAGAATGAGGAGCTGCAGGAGTAAAGTAGAAGAGGTGACAACACAAATAGAGGAGATGGAGAAAGAATCCCAATCCGTTGCAGAAGAAACAACACAATTTTGGATAAGTGTGGTTCAGGATGAACAACTGCAACAATTAGGTATGCAGCTCAGCGAGGCCCCCAATCTTGCAGGTGACCAAGGAGGCTGAGTTGAAAGCACTGCAACAATGAGTTAACAAGGCGTGGGAGAGACACTGACAGAATACTGTGTTGTTGGATCAATTCTAGGAGGACGCAAAGCCACTGGAACTTAAAGCTATGGGGGGATTTGGGAACACCAAGGAAGCACAAGCTAAAGTGGTGCAGGTGTCTGAGGAGCACCCACCAGAGAGAGGTAGAGGAATGCGCAGTACTGACCACAAAGGTTAAGGAATAGGTTGAACATGTTCAAACAGAGCATGATAGTTTCAAGGCCAAGCTGAACAAACCATCTATGTCCAGCTGACATGGGTCAAGGAAGAGCCACAAGTTTGTGTTGGGGGACTTTTGGCAAGGGTATTAGATATGAAAGATGTGACAAAGAAGATATCGACAAGTGGAAAATTCAACTAGATAGGAGAAATATATTGACAAGTGTGGTCTGTTTGGTCAGATTAGTTAGAAGTTGTGGTCCAAAGTAGTTAGAGAGTTGATCGATGTGGACCATTTGTAAAGGTGCAAGCCTATAAATAGAATTAGGAGTAGAGTCAGTATATCATCATGGTAGGAGAAGAATTCCAAATACTATGATCCAGTGAATGTAATTTGTTGGTATGCGATCTGCGGATGAATGAGTTTTTGGTTTGAGGCTTTTGACTAAGGGATGTTTTATGATCTGTTGAAGCTAATATAAGAAGAACGTTGATGATGAAATTCTTGTCCTTTTGTGTTAAAATATGCAATGGTGTGATCTGTGATATTTTCCATGTCTGAACGATGCGAATTTTTTCTATGTCTGTGGGATTTACTTATCTTGATGTCTTTGTTAAATTGACCTGAATTATGTTGATGCAATATTTAAGTTTACCCAGAATGAGCATAAGTAGATATGATGCATGATATGCGTAAACCCCTGGATCTTTTAGTAATACTGCGATAGAGTGAGACACATTGTGCAAGTCCTCTTTCTTTTGCGGAAATGTGGTTCTTGCAACCCTCCCTCAAACATCTCGGGTGAAACTGCATCTTCTTCATAGGTGTTTCTAGATAGGGTAAAACCTATTTGGGCCGGTGTTTAGGGAGATTATGTCGAAGGGTGTCGACAGAGCGGTGGAGTGAACCCCTATCAACTGAACTGTGTCAACAATTTTCCGCATGTAAACTAGGGAAACAATCTTTGTTCGCATTGATTCAGAATTTTCGATAACAAAACCGACGACCATACTTGGGATAAATAATCAGATCTATGATTTTTAATTTTGCTTTTGATTACAAGCTTACAAAGTTTTTTCTCTTGCTCATTCAAGGATATAAGGTGAGAAATCCATCTTATTTCAACCCTATTTTCCTTTTTGGTTTGTGTCTACACATACCACTATTCTAGTTTGATTTACAATGGATTATTCTAAAGGTTATTTGTTTCTTTTGGATTTTAGCTGCACATGGGTGTATTTGACAGAGCACTGGACTACCCCTGATGCCTTTTTACCACTGTTAAGGAGAGCCACTGACGCCTTCTTTCTAGAATCAAGGAGTGCCCCTGACGTTGTTCACTGGGAAGCAAAAAAATAGCCTATTACACGATGCCCTGGTTCCACCCTGTAGAGTGCACCGAGGTAGGCCATCTCCAACTCTAGGATACTTCTTTTGAATTTTTTGCTTTTGTTTGGGTTTTGTCAGTCTACTTTTCTGCTCATTGACAGGCCTGATAGTGTGTGTTTAGCCTTAATGTACTTTTTAAGTTCATATCTTGAAAAGTTGTCTTAGTAAAAGCTCTGAAATCGAATAATGTGGAAATTTGGTCTTGGGTGTATGGTTTTTATGATTGATCCCTTCAAATCTCTTGATAGATCTATAGAAAAGAAAAATGGTATGGTTTTTTGCACTTTTGTAGTGTGATTTTTTTCATTCCTTTGTCCAAAATTAAATCAAAAAAGAAAATAAAAGGTTTGATTGCTTGCTTTTGGTTTGATTAAATGATTAGAAGTGTTTTCTTTTTTAAGCTTGATTAAGAAAAACATAGGAATTTATGCAGTAAAGAGCCTTTTACTTTTTACATTAGAGAGATTTTAAGCATTAGCATTAGAGGTTTTGCTTGTCTGAAACTATTTGAAGTTTGAGGAATGAGCTGTTTGAATCGCATGGTGGTTTCATTTCATAAGTTGAAAAGGAATAACCTGTCCCTTACTCTAGATAGAATTCATCAAAATGAAAATTGCATTGCATTTAGATAATTTAATCTTGCAATTACCTCACATTCCAAAAACATTCATTAACCATCAAGATAAAATTGAACAATAAATTAGGTTGGAATTCTTAGTAATTTGAGTGATAGGTTAGAAGACGTGTTCCAACTTCTATCAATATAGGATCTGTCTTTTTTTGGCTGCATTGTATCCTGAGGATTGTGTAGTTATTCCACGTACCAATTAGTATATCAAACTTATTTTCCTGTATCGTCGAGGTATATTGAAAAGTTCTTCACATTCTTGATAGTATATCGGAAGGACCCTTTCGAATGGTTGTGCATTAGACAACACTAACACGAATTTGAGATCTCACGTACCTTGTGTATATTGGGAGACCATTCTAGGAACCGATACCAATTGAGAAATTCCTTTTGGCTGTATTGTTGAAGCAATACATCGAGATCAACACTCGAGAAGCTAATATGCACGTGCCATCCAGGTAGTTAGGTATTCAAGAAAGGTTATGGTCCTAATCATCCTTGTCACATTTTACTATTTGAGCCTATGGTATATTCCAAGTTGTGACAACTTGAAATTCCTAGTGAGGTTACGAATTTTTCATCCCCTCTTATCACTTAAGTTTGCTTGTGACCTTAGCTTGCACAGAATTATTTGTGTGTGAAATTTTTGTCTAGAAGAAATTTAGATTAAGAGTGTTCAATCATAATTCTGGCTGAACCACCTATGAGGAGATCTTGCAGATTGCATGGTTTAATACATGAATTTCCTCCTAGTATGGAAGAAAGACAAGGGGTGACCATGGACCAACCTATCACGACTGATCCTTTTGTGGAGGGTGTTCCGGTTGTCGAATCAGGAGAAGAGTATTCTTCTTTGGAGAATCTGTCTACCTCTACCCTGTTACTAGCACACTTACCTCCTTCACATGATTCAACCTTATATTTCCCTACAGAAGGCCATTCTGGTACACAAGATTGGTTGTTTTCCCCACCCTCAGATGACCCCATGGAATCGAAATTTGGTCCAACTTCTCCTTTTTGGGAGACTTCAATGGGACATAGAATTTTAGAATACGACACTACTGCTTTGTCTTATGCCAAACCACACCTAATCCGAGATTATTATTATCAAATGACGAGTATTTTAGACCTAGCCATTAGACATGGTGTCCAATTTATGCATGCGAGGGAAATCATAAGAAGGAGAAGTATATCCACTTTTGATAGCCGTTCAGAAAGAGCCACTTCCAAATACCATGCCCCTATTTGGTCTCATGCTTCTACTGTATCTAGAATACTGGTTCAAAGTGTAGTTTCTTACGATCCGGGCCAACCTTATACCCCTACCCTATCAGCTCAATCTCTCTGATCTATTCCTAGTTGTCCTATGAACCCTGTGGGTGGGGGGAAGTCACTAGAACAAGTGGTCACCACAACCATGAGAACTAGTTTAAATATTGGGCAGAGTGTTGCTTTAGGGAAGACCATGGTTGGAATACCCTCCACAACTGCAAATATAATTGTTCCTTCCTCCTCACCGGGACAACCATCGTGGGTTCAACTGATGTCTAATCAACTTACATGGGGGTGCCTTTACCCATAAAATCAACAGGAAATGGCTACCCAAAATTACCAACCCATTGGCTCGAGAAATGTTTTTCCCAACATCCCTTAACCTGGAAACCCTAATACCCTATGGGGGAAACCTAATTGGTCGAATGTACCTACATACAAAATCCTATTTGAAAACATGTATGGATGCCCACCTGGAGGCCCATCTGGAGGTCCTGCACCTAGAGGTCCCCCTCCTGGAGGATTGTCCCGAGACCCACCACTTGGAGGTCCACCATATAGAGGTCCCCAATCTAGAGGTCCATTGTTTGGATTCCCACTAGGAGGTCTAGCACTTGGAGGTCCCCCATTGGGAGCTCCCCCATGTAGGACCATCAACTGTATCTTTTGGAAACCAACTGCAACTAAACCAACCTATTATCAGAGGATCATCAACTCCCGTTTATAAATTCGCTTACAACCCTACTAGTACTCATATGCCTTATCAATATTACCAGTATTCACAACCTAATCAACAACTACCATTTTTGGCTACACTTGATTTTCTATATTTTTCACGATTGATCAAAAACCCTATTCACCATGATCCTTCATGGCTCACTATTTCGGTAAAGTTACCTTTGGATATACCCAAACTTTACGACAAATCTTGTGAGAACACCAAAAATGACGTTATGAACTATCATTTGTGGTGTTCATCCATCTCTCTAATGGATGGTTCTATCCATTTGAGATAGTTTCAAAGGAATCTCACCGAAACCACCCCCAAGTGGTATATATAATTTCCTCAACACTCTTTTTGGGATTTTAACACCATAGCAATAACGTTCTTAACACATTTTAAATTCCTAATTCCGATACGAAATGGGTATGGATATTGTAACCTCACTTCCTCAAACCAACTCCACACATATAGTTGATCACATACATGAGTGGAGATGATGATGCCGATTTACTAAAGCACCTATTCACCGATTGGTCCACTAAGTCATTGCTTTTGGCCATTGCTAAGGGTGTTTCCATGGGAGGTGCTGTCACCGAAGAATAATTCATTAGCTGAAATCAGTACCTGGACTTGGTTTATTCCCAGTTAAGAATTCTGTATGACTTGATCCCACATGCTCCCTGTCCTACTTTGGACCCTTCAAGACCTTCAACAGAACCAACAACCGATGGTGTGCTTGGTTCTGTTTAGACACAGTTGGCGAATAAATACACAAAGAAGAAAAACCCATCTACTAACTAGACCATCACAAATTCCAAGACCACTTTCGCTCATGTTGCCTCTAGTGAGGTAAATGCCATTCAATCCTCAAAATCTCCAGGAACGAAGAAGAAAGGAAAGAATAAATCAAATAAGTCTGAAAACCACAGGAGAGTAATAAAACACAAAACACAGATATCGAATCCAAGAATAAGAGAAAGGAAAAATTTCCCTGCCTCATATGTGGAGGTGACCAATTCACTGAAGAATGACCTCAACACGAAGAGGTCAACAAGTTTTTAAAAAACACTACCACCCCGACAGTCTTGACGAATCCTATTCCTACCCAACAACAATTGATTGACCATCAATCCTTGCACGAGTCTTCTTCATGTTCTATAGATGAGGTTAAAATGATGTCTAGTGAATCAGTTAGTCTTACCACCAGATCCCAGAACTATGATCCTCTTCCAGAAAATAAAGATGAGAATACCTCAACATATAAGCATAGGGTTCCACCCCCCTCCTACCAACAATATTCATATTGAAAAACCTATTCTCGACACTGTCCTCCGACCACCAAATAGTAAGATTCAAAAATCGTTATTTAACCTGAGTGCACGAGCCACTCAATACTACAATGTAGTAGAATATTTGGCTCAGGCACCATGTGCTTTTTCCACCCTTGAAGTACTCCAAACATGTCCAACACAGAGGAAGAACTTGTTGTCGGTTCTTGGAGCTATGGATCATGAGAATAGTAATATTATCACCTTTAAATTGGATGGTTTTAAGTCAAGGATTTCCCATTAGTTATCTTTCCAACTCTCTATGAAATTCATTGGAAAGAAATTCCATTGCATCGTGTTGGAAAAAGGTGCCTCAACTTCTATCATGTATCTGTTATGCTGAAGAGCTATAGGCTCCCATGAAATTAACCAGTCACCCACGAATTTGAATGCCTTTGATGGTCGTTGTTTTCAACCTTATGGATTAATGTCCTCTCTCCTGATTGAACTAAGGGGAAAATCAGTATCCATCCATGACGAGGTCTCTGATTCTCCTTCAGACTACAATATCCTCCTAGGTAGGAATTGGTTCAACACAATGCAGGAAGTTGCTTCATTTGTGTTTCACGTGGTTCAATTCCCATTCCAGGGGAATATTATTATAGTTGATGAATTGGATTTTTGTTCTCTAGACATGGTTTCTAATTATTAAAACAATGTCCCACTCTTGGCTTATTCAGCTTCGAAGTATTAGAACATAGGGGTAGGTCTTATCATAGATTTCTCACTTATGGGAATCTTTGCATTAACAAATCCTCCCCCCTCTTCATAGGTCATTTTTGTGAACATGATCTCCTCTTAGAGTCATGACACTTCGGATAAAGGGAAATCAATTGTTGATTTGAGACCTTCAAATATTTTTTGAATATACTTTCCATGCTATCTAGTCCACCAACGACCCCACCATTAATGACCATATTTTAGTGGCCTCTTAGCTTTATCACCTACCATATTGGTTAAATCCCCCCCTATATCTAGATTATATTTTTTTCCCTCTTCCATCAGATGATTCCATTATGGAAGTCATGTCTTTAGATGAGATTCCTTGGAAAGAACATCATCATCGATCCTCTTTCTTTCCTAGTTATCAAATGGTAGAAGATCATTTTGAAATACTGGTTTCATCTAATATTGTAACTACACCTCAATCACCAGTACTCATTCACGCTGTTGATTCTGAGGGTATTCTAAGTAATATTACTAAGACCATTCTTATCGACATATCAGTAAAACCTGGAGTTGTAGAGAATATTTACTTGGGATAGAATTGTTCTCCTTCAAAACATAGGTCTTATACAACCATTTTTAAGGAATTTAGAGAAATTTTTGCTTGGATAAATGAAGAAATTCCAAGGGTAAATCCTTCAATTGTAATTCATGATATTAGGACTTACCCTGATTCCAAACCAGTCCGTGAAAAGTTACGTCAATTACACCCACTGAAAACAACGACCATTAAGGAAGAAGTTGAAAAGCCTCTTAAGGCTGGGTTCATTTACCCTGTGCCGTTGACATAATGGGTTTCTAATATTGTTCCCGTGAACAAAAATCATGGAATGATTAGGGTTTGTATTGATTTTTGATATTTTAATAGGGCTTGTCCCAAGGATAATTTCCCTACTCCTTATATCGATCAAATCATTGATAACCGCGTCGAAAGCGTCATCTTTTCATTCATGGATGGATTTTTTTGTCTATAATCAGATATAGATACTCCTTGATGATCAACATAAAATGACCTTCATTTTCCTATGGGGGACCTTTGCCTATAGAAAGTTGGATTTTGGCCTAAGAAACACCGATGCTACCTTTCAATGTGCCATGTCTTATGCTTTCCATGACATCAAACATATAGTGGAACCATACCTTGATGACTTACCTTCCCACTCGGAACATCGAGAGCACCATGTTGGCCATCTGAGAGCCATTTTTCATAAATGTTTCCATTACACCATTTGGTTGAATCCACACATTTTTTTTGTGTGTTGATACTGGAAGACTGCTTGGCTTCATCGTTTCCAAGAATGGCATCCGTATAGACCCACTGAAGATCGATCCATATTGGCCCTACCATTGCCTACCAATGTTATCGAAATTCAAAGTTTGCAAGGGAAATAAAGCTTTCTGCATTTTTTTGTCTATAATTACGTCGAGAAGACACACAGTTTCATGCTTCTATTAAAAAAGGACACACCCTTTGTTTGGGATGAAATTGCACAACGTGCATTTGACACTCTCAAACATGCAATTACACACGCACCTGTGTTGCATCCACCTGATTACACCAAGGATTACTCCTTGTATGTGGCTGCTTCATTAACAACCATCGGAATGGTACTAGTTCAAAAATATTCCCATGACCAGGAATATGTGATTTATTACCTAAGTAAGAATCTCCTTGACTATGAAACCCGTTATTTGCATGTTGAGAAGTTAGCTCTAGCCATGGTCATCGCAATCCAAAATTTTTGTTGCTACATCTTACTCCACACAACTAATATGTACGCAGACTCTAAACCCATGTATTACATCTTGACTCGTTAAGTGCTTGGGGGGGAATTCTCTCAGTGGATTGTTATTGTCCAGGAATTCAAGTTAGAGTTTGAGAAATCCAATTCAAAGAAGTCCCTTGTCTTCGCAGAGCTTATGTGTGATCTTCCCCATATTACTGTGGATACACAACCCTTGGATTTGTTCCCTGATGAATCCTTGTTTCTCATTAGTACGTTTAACTTCTGGTATAGAGATTTTATTTTATATATCCAGACTCAAAATTTTCATCCTAATGCAACCAACGATGAATGCTGTTGTATCCGTCATTATGCCAAGTACTACCTGATCATGAATGATACATTGTACCATTGCGACATTGATGCAATTTTCCGACATTTCTTAACTCATGGAGATGATGGAATAGTCTTGAATGAATTCCACTCTGGAGCATGTGGCGATCATCTTTCTGGGATGACTACTACTTAGAAAATTTTACGTGTTGGGTACTTTTGGCCCTCACTCTTCAAAGATTGCATGGAGGCCATGAAAAAATGCCCACCCTGCCATCTTTTTAAATCCAAAAAGTGCATGCACCCTGCTCCTTTAAATACTATCATTGTTGTCGGCCCTTTTGAAAAATGGGGCATTTATTTTATGCATTTTAAGCCTACCTCAGTCAAGGGTCATGGTTACATCATTGTAGCTGTGGAATACTTTACAAAATGGGATGAGGCAATGCCTGCATATGCTGAAGATGGAAAAACCACCATGCTATTTCTCTTCAATCACATAATTGCTAGGTTTGGAGTCCCTCAAGGCATTGTGATCAATCATGGTTCACATTTTCAAAACTAGATAATGTCGGAACTAAGTCCCAAACTAGGTTTTCGTCATGATAACTCTACACCCTACTACTCGCAGGCCAATGGCCAGGTTGAAGCCATCAACAAGGTGTTGAAAACTATGATTCAATGGATGGTAGGACAAGCTAAGTCTAGTTGGAATTTGCAATTGTTTTCTGCATTATTGGATTATAGGACTACCATTAAGACATCTACTGGCTTCGCCACATTTCTATTGGGTTACGAGATAGAATCTACTCTCTCGATCGAATGTGAAATTCCTTCTTTGAAACTTGCTATAGGACTGTTACCCAATACCACTTTAGAGGAAGAACGATTCTTGTACTTGAATAAGATTGATGAGACTCATCGAGATGCTACCTTATCCATTGAGGTACATAAATGATGAATTAAACATTAGTATGACCGATCCATTCAACCATGCCTCTTTAACAAAGGTGATCTGGTCCCGACATATGACCAGAAAGATGATAAATTGGTAGGTGGTAAGTTCGAATCCATGTGGCATGGGCCTTACATTGTAAGTCGCGTTTTAGAAAAAAGGATATTACAAGATAATAAACTATGATGGAATACCTCAAGGTGAGCTTTGAAATGGGATTTACCTCAAGAAGTACTATGCCTAGGTTATCTAGCCTATGTACTTTTTCCATATTGTTTATAGAGTGTTGTGTGTAGCTTGGATTGTGAATTTGTTGTGAATGTAAGATGTGTCTTAGGTAATCCTGCTTATATAGTGTTGTGTTTAAATCAACATATGACCACTTACTCTGGCTTTGCAGATGGTGCTAGCCATTATACTATGAATCTTTCATCAACGGCTTGGGTATTGTATTCCCATACCGGCGATTTGGTAATATCGGGTGGAACTTGTTTGGGTCCCGCTACAAACAATCTTGCAGAATATCATGTAGTGATTGGTTTGTTAATTGAATCTACAACTAGAGATGTGAGTCAGATTAGGGTTTATATAGATTCAGAGTTAGTTGTGCATCAACTGAACCGATTCTACACCATCTGTAAAACCTTACTTATTTTATGTTCCATAGAGATCATATTCTAGAAAGGTATTTTGAGTATGTATCCTACCATCACATCCTAATAGATTTAAATGCAGTGGTTGATTCATTAGCAAACTATGCTTTGGATTTGTACTTAGCTCATGTCTAAATGTTCATTTTTAATTTTTGATCACATATAAAAAGATCATAAAATAAAACACATATAGGTATCCATTCGTGCACATAACACATCACATACACACACATATATGTAAAAAGAGTATTTTATATAACCGATACCGAGACAAAAACTGGATCCAAAGGCTTCCGATGTACCCCAAATATAGAACCATCAAGTTTCTAGTACATAAAGAGGTCAAAATATGAAGATTCGAAGATTTCAGTATGTATACAATACAAAATAAGAGTCACTATGGACCAGTCCTCGTGCTCATGATAATACGTAACAAAATGAGCCACTCTACAGAGCAGCCTTCCAAAACACCCTGACACTCCTGCGGTATTGCGCTGATAACACCTAGGAAGGTCGTTAATAGAAATGCCAGGAAGCCCCATAGACAACCTTTAGAGTTTTTCTTCAAATTCTTGAAGCTCCTCATTTGCCTCTACATTCCTGATAGCTATATTTCTGACCACCCCTCGCCTTTCAATTGGCAAGCCCCCCACAGGTCTCGATGGACTTATTCCTGCAAAATTGTAGGATATGTATTAGTATCACAAAAAATACAAAAAAATGAGATATGATATAAAACAAAAAACATAATGTGGTAGCATCCTTATTACCTCGGTCATCCCACTACTCACCCTCACGAAACAGAAGATCAATATCACCCCTGAAGTCATTCCTTGCAAAGCCTGTATCCTTATTTGATGTTGGTCATTGCAAATGAGCATTTGTTTATGTTCATATATAGTTGATGTTTCTAGAGAGTGTTGAAAACTTGTTGAAGTTGGTTGACATGTTCTTCCCATGATCGACTAAAAATCAAGATATCATCGAGATAGATAATGACACATTTACCGATGAAAGGTCGTAGAAGGTCATCCATATATCTCATGAAGGTTGTAGGTGCATTGGTTAAGCCGAAAGGAATGGATAACCATTCCAACAATACTTACTTGGTATTGAAAGTCATTTTCCATACATCGATGGACTCAATTGGAATATGGTGGTATCATCACTTGAGGTCGAGTTTCGTAAAGAACTTAGCACCTTTCAAATTGTTGATGATTTCATCAATCCATGGAAGAGGGTATCTATTCTTTACTGAAATTTTGTTCAGAACCCAATAGTCGATGCACATGCGCTAAGTCCCTTATTTCTTTGGAACTAAGACCCTTGTCGATCAAATCTTGGATTTACCTACGAATCTCTTCATTTTCAAGAATGGATCTTCTGTAAACAGATGTGTTAGGTAATGAAGAACCAGGAACAAGTTCAATGGAGTGTTTTACCTGACAATGCAGAGGTACTTCGTTTGGTGCTTGAAATATATTCTAGTATTCTTCAAGAATGTTGTCGATCTGTTTTTGTTGTCAGGAGCTGCATTGGTCGGTGAGTCAACTCGTTGCTGCAGTATTTCTGGAATGTTGAGGCTTTATCATGATTAATGCAAAATTTTGAGCATGATTGTGTTGCAGCTACAACAATTTCCCAAAATTCAAAATTTTTTGGGACCGTCCTTTAAATTCGTTTTGCTCGGTTTGGGTTTTACTTGATGTTGAATGAATACTATTTTATGCGGGCAAACATTTTTATGTTTGAATTTTATTTTGCCTCACCTTTGGAAGTATTTTGGAATTTTTGGGTCGGGAGTCCAGTTGTCTGCGCGTCCGCCGTTGCAGAGTAGAACTGGAACCAAGTTCGAAGCCAAGTGTTTTGGCCTTCGATGTTTTGTCTTTATCAGTAGTTGTTTTGAAAGAAGGTCGGAACCATTGTTCATACGTCTTCTGCTGTTGCGAAAGGGGTTCTGCGAAATGGTCTGATAGTTGTTTCATCCTTTTCCGATCCTCGCCATTTTGTTTTGCCGATTTTTGGTTCTCGTCAACTCTTGCCGTTGCGGCTCTGGAAAGCACTATGGTTCCAAAAGTTTGTTTTTTCTGCTTGATCTATTTTTTCGTTTGATTCATAGTTATTTTTGGCTGGTCTGTGGAACTCATTTCTTTTACGGGTTCACCGTTGTGGCTCTCCAACCTTCTATTGCTCCGATGCCTTAGTCTTGCGAGCTCCAATGCAAGTGTTGATATGTTTCTCCGCCGACGCCTTTACGAACTCTCTACTGTTTTATCATCCGCCGCTGCGGAGGCAATGTTGACTTGGTCGCCGACCCCTTAGCATTTTTCCACCCGATGACCTTTTTCTTCCCGTCGATTATAGTTGATTGGGGCATATATATAGTGGAGTTGGGGTGGTTCATTATTTTATCGTTATTTTTGGACTTTTCTCTGCGCTATCATTTTCGCTTGAGCAGACCGGGATTCTCGTTGTTGGTACCCTTGCTCCTAGGTGGATCCGCTGTGGAAGTTCAATGGTTTTCCTCTTGCCAGTCATGCAGCAGTGCCAGGTAGCCCCTTGAGCTCATTTTCCCTTTTTGTTCAATTGGATGAGCTGTTTTCTTGTCTCTGCTGTTAGCGTTTTTACTTAGGTTTCTGTCTTGACATGTATATATCCTAAGGAGAATGGTATGACTGTTAGTGGGGGGGTCTCTATGATTTACTTGATGTTTTCTTTCGCGGCCGTTATGGTTTTGCAGCCTACACTCGATTGCTGGGGAAGCCGGCGCAGACGGCCGTTATGCTATCTGCATCAGTTTCCCCCATTGTGTGTTTGGCCATCTAGGGGACTTTCATGGATTTCTTATGAGGCCGTGATGTTTGGTTCCATAGTTCGGCCGCTCATGTCTTCACAAACCAGGACCTGTTTGTTGTTCTACTTCCTGCTTGGGGTGACCTTGTTCAGTTTTGAATCCGAACCCCAGACCGGTCTAAGATGGACCATGAAGTGAACATTTATAGTATTCTAGGGTGCTATCACCTGTAGTGTCCCCTTTGAGCTAATTAGATTAGGTGCCTTCTGTGTTCCGCGTGACGTATAGGTCATGGCACCGAGAGAGGGTTTAGGACTGTTTTCATTTTGACAAAGGCCGTGTTTTCCAAATCCGAACTTTGTTGGACTGAGCTGGTTTTAGTTTTGGGCAAGAGCATTTGTTTGAACCGTGGTTTGCTTATTTTTTTATAACTGCCGTCATTTTTAACGTAGATGAGGTAAAACGCTTATATCGTTATCTTTATCTTTAAATGTTGTCCGGAAATGACCTAACAGAACCTAAAATACGTTTCTATACATGACAGGGAAATTCCTCGGAACTTAATATGTCTAAATGTGAAAAGAAGAAGGCTTCCATGGTCGAAGAGGAACCCGAAGTCGAAGTCATCACCAGAGTCGAATATACGTACAAAGACACCAAATGCATGATTGGTGTAGAACCCGAATATCAATGGGGGGAGATTTACAGATTGATTACGCGCCGAGAGGTGCCTGACATAGGTTTTGAGGAAGAAAACATCTATGACAACATAGAGAGGTATTCATTAATGAATATTTCTACAAGACCTGAGCTCTTTCCATGCTCAGAGGTGATCAGGTGGATTCTGCCTAGGACAGATGTGACCACCATGATTCTTGAAAATGTTGATAAACAGGGTTATACTGCTTATAGCCCTGGATATGTGGCCCTAGCTTACCACTTTCCAGAAGCGCAAATATATCTGACTGAAGACTGGCTAAAAAGCATCAGGATGGACCTAGTCGAGACACTCAAGAGGATGCTCATGCCTGGAAAAAAATTTAGAACCAGGCCGACTGGAGAGTATGACACTGCAAGTCTAAGAACCCCTTACAGGTTCATCACCTTGATGCTGAATAGGATTTTCAGGAGAGCCCACGATAAAAGCTTCAAATTGGAGTGGGTGCCGATAATTTTCTATGTTGCAACACAGGGGACCATTTTCAACTGGGCCAACATTGTGTCCAATAGCCTCTCGGCCTGCATGGCATCAACATTAGGAGGGGTGTCCCAAAAGAAATCAAAGTTCTACATGAGCTCCATACTGATTGATTATATACTATGCAATCAACCCTTCCCCAACCTAAGGTGCATCTGGGATCGGGAAAGAACACCGGTCTACTAGGCGTACAAGCCATTGTGGGCTCACAAGTATCATAGCCATTATAGGGAAGTGTGTGAGCACTTCATTATGCCACTATATACCTTAATTTTCTTGAAAGAATGCAACTACATGTCGGAGGAGGCATTGCAGGTGATTGAAGAGTATGCTGATTATTACTTGACTGAGGATGGGCTATATTTCAAAATGTTTGGAGGCTCTAGAGCACCCTCACTACTGCCTAAGTATTCCACAGACTATGTAATCCACAAAGAGGCAGTTAGACAAGTCTTTTTAGATGGAATAGGGAGTTTTCTATTTGAACATAAGAAAGCAGCATACCCTCCTTTGCCATTCAGATTGGGAAATTACAAGTTTACTAGGGTAAAGAAGGCCGATGAATTTGTGGAGGAGTTGGACAAATTCCATTTTGGGGAAATGCATTTCCATAGGAATGACTCCCAGAATAAGGTTTTAGAGCACTGCAAAGAGGCGAATGTACATTTTGAATACACTAGCCACTGGGACAGAGAGGAGTCCATTTTCCGCAGTGCACAGAACATGACGGCCTTAAGAAGAAGGTTTAAAAAGAAAATCACCACCAAAGGTGGAAAGGGACAAGATGAGTAGGCAAAGGCCGAGGAGGAAGAAACCAGGAAAATAAATGAAGAGGCTAGAAGGCTAGCCCAAGAGGCTGAAGGCTAGCTAAAAGGAGAAGAGGAGGAGAAGAGAAGAGCTGCACAAGGGGCAGCCAGAAAGGCATAAGAAGCTGCCAAAAGTGAAGAAGAAGAAAGAAAAAGAAAGATAGATGAGGAGTTGAAGAAGCAGGAAGTAGAGAAGATAAAGCTGACACAGGCAGTAACAGAACAATCAGCTTCTGACGCAGCAGACAGTCAGGCTCAAGACTTGGAAAACCATGACATTCAAGATCCTGAAGCACCTGCTGCCAGCACACCAGGACAGGCTATGGTCCCCACTCTTCGGCTAATCCCCTTTAAACAGAAAAAAGGGGAGGAGGTACCTGATTTTAATACTATCTTTTATGATAAAGAAAAGAAAAGGATAGTAAAGAGGACAGAGAGGAAGGTTGAAACCAGGGGGTTGTCTGGTAAAATGATAAATGATACAAATATTGTATACGGGACAGACAGAGACCCCAGGTTCACTATCAGAGTGGGGGCTGTATTCATCCATGCTTCAAAGGACAATGTAGATACAATAATGACTGATCTCGAACAGTCCAAGAAGTCCTCTTCCCAGCTCAAAGATACCCTAAGAAAGGAAAGAGAGGAAAATAATAAGTTAAAGAGAAAGTTTGAAGACATACAAAAGGAGATCAAGTCTTCAAAAGCTGAGCTTCAGATCCTCCAGATAGAGAAGAGATCTATGGAGACCGCTCAAGAGTGTCTGGAGAAAGTACAGTAGGAATATCAAGATTTGAGGACAGAAAAAGAGCAGCTGCTAGGTAGGATAGGGGATTTGGAGCTACAGAAGGCTACCTTGGAGGAAGGTGAGAGGCAATCTCAAGAGCACAAGGCAGAACTTAAAGAGTAGATTGCCTCATTGACAACAGCTTTGGAAGAGGCTAAGGAATAGCAGGTTAGTCTCCAGCCTTTCAAGGAGCACGTTCTGGAACAAAGAGCCAAAATGCACCAGCTGCAAGCGGCCATAGAAGAAGAAAGATGAAAGGTTTTGCAGGTAGATGACCGGTTGGAAGAGATTGTGGAGACCTATTCATATTTTGTTGACAGATCTCAGGACATCCTGGAATTCCTGACAAGTCTTGATAGGGAGGATGGCAAGGTTAGAAGCTAATGAAGAAACCCTTGCAGAGTTACCCTCAAAAGATCAACAAGCCCTCAGGCAGGACTACGATTTGTTGGAATTTGCCATCAACACAGCCGAAGAGTTCAAGAAGGCTGTTAAGAAGACAAGAGGGTCATGTGCAGAATTCTTCAGGAGACTTCTGATCACTTATAATCGATGCCAGGTAGAGGCTGAATAAAGAATAGATGCTTTTCTGGAGCATAGCCTGTTTTTGGAAATTTTGCAAAAAAGGTATCATGAAGATAAAAAAAGGATACAACACATTAAAGCTTTAGATGAACAGACCCTAAGGAATGAGGTAGATCATTCCGCGGTTAGTGTGCAGCTATTAGAAGACCAACTTCGCCTGAGCGCAGCCAGAATAGAAGTCATCAGAAACTAGGTTGCAAAATTCGAAATAAATATTCGATTCTTGGAACCTTCTGAATTTGAAAGTATTGCTTCAGAGGCTTCGGCATGGAAGAAATTTTTGAATAACCAAGCGGGGCCCTCCTCATGAACATTTGTTCACTTTTGTAATATTTTGTAAATTTTATAAACACTTAGTGAAAGTAAATTTTTGGGAGGCGAAGAGTTGGGGAAGCCCAACAGTCATTCGTGGGCATCCCAACAGTCTTGTTCTTTTGTATAAATATAGAAGATTTAAATGAGGGGAGGGACTTTTTCCTAGCTAGATTAGTGAAGACATATTGTAAGAAGAACTATTTCCTTTTGCAATAGAGAATTACAGTTTGCCTGTTGGAGAAAGCTTGGTGGGATGTTCGAATGTTATGCTGTGGATTTGTTGAAGAGGAAATATTTTGTTTTTAACTTTTTGTCCATTAACTGTGAGATCGTTCTAACTCTTAGGACTTATGTTCTTGTTTGAATGATTTCTGGTTCATTTATGAAAATTACCACCATGAGTAATGAATGTTGTTTGTAAGGAATTGGCTATCTGGTTGTTTAAATATCTTTAATTGTTCATGTGTTTTGGAAGAAGTATTAGATATCTGTAATTTCTCTTTATAATGCATGCACAAGATACATTACTCATTAATAGGTGAAAAGATTGCTCCCTAGGGATAGGTAGGTAGTTAGATTTTAATTCTTGCTGTGTGTGATTTAGATGCATGAGAGACTAAGACGAGAGGTAAGAACCCGTGCATCACATTGTGAACACTCCTTGCATTCTAAATCAATCTGCATTTTAGATAGGAACCTGCGTATCATACTTAAAGTAAAAAAATACAAAAATATTAATGGTGGACAGGGCTGCAACCGGTAAAACCTTTTATTTTTGTTACTTGGCCTACGGTAGCCGGACCGCAAATTGATGGATTCCCTACACCAAACAGTCACGGGCTAGTTGGGAACGTTGACTAGGGAGAATCCTTTGCTGTTGTTGCCTACGAATTTCCAGGCCTTAACAGATTGATAAGCTTATTTAATTGTTTGGAAGATATCATAGCAACCGTTGATGTGGGTTGACGCTTTGGTATTCCATACCATTGATTTTGAATTTGGAAAATCACCCTCTGACGTCGTGACTAATATGTACCGTGTCAATCCCATAGGCAGGGTTTACCGAATAGGGAATCGACTACGGAAAGCAGTGCCACATCACAGAGTAATTCGTCTTCAAAAGGATTAATGAAGTAAGCAAGTTTGCATTGGTGAGTGATCCTTAGTTCATGCCTGTTTATGCCAGAAATTGTTCCCAGACTACAAGAGAAAAATCCAACACAATCTCGATAATTTCAATAAAAAAATAGGGTTTTTAGGGTTTTCAAGGTTTTTTGGTTGAGAAGTTTGATGACAAGAGGGAATGCATTCATAAATCCAAATAAACACTAAATCATAAGTATAGAAAGGATGAGATGCATAACATAATAATCATAATCCAACAGAAAACAACACTGAGGTTCATCCATAGATGGCAAGCATCACAAGTGTAAAAACTTTAAACCAGCAATGAAATTACCAACTGAGTAACTAAAACAAGTTATAAATGAAGCCAGAGAACAAGCTGAAGGGTAAATAGAGCATATATTTCATAATTAGTCTTTCAAATACACATAAGAGTCATTTAATTAGCTTATGAACAAGTCTGAAGACCTCCTCTAGCCAGCCAAAAAATTGAACCATCTGTCCTCTTTTTGACTTACATTAATACTATCCTCCAAAATTGGTTAAGGAACTGAACCCTAACTTCTTTTAGTCTACCCATCGAAATAGTTTCATCTAAATAATATTTACAAAAATAAAGTAACTTTCAAATCTAACTAATAATTGATTATCTTAACAAACTTTACAAATATTTAGCTGCTTTAGCTAACAAGGCTATCCCTTCCAGGGCTTGGGATTTTCTTCTTGCCTTCAGTTGATCTGCTTCCATATCTGCAATCTTTCTAGTTAGTTCTTCATTTTGCTGCTGCAGATCCTGGATGGTTTTCTTCAACATTGTGAATTGACCTTCTGTATTCCTCTTCCTTTTCAATGCTTCTCTTGAAACTGCAATCAACTCCTAATAGTGGCTATTCACCTCCTCTAAATCCTCTCTGAGTCTTCTGTTTTCCATGACCAAGCCATCATTCATCTCCTGCATGTACTCAACTTGATACTTATACTATTTTACACTTCTCTGTAAATTCTCTTTTTTTGAATCAAAGGTTTTACTTCCTGCTATGGTTTGCATCTCATTTGGAAGCCATGGAATATTCAATCTCTTATAAATTTCTTTATCTTTTGGCAATAATTCTATAGGATTTTCAAGAAAACCTAGGTGTTCTTCACTCTCAGCTTTACATGGACCCTTTTCCTCAACCATCACATTCTTTTCTGAGTAAGAACCCTTTATCTCAGCTTCTTGCTGCTCCTGCAACATTTGAATTCGTACCTCTAGGAATATATCAGATATTTTAGTATCAGTTAGGACAGACTCTCTTTCTGATTCCATTTTCCTTTTACCTTTACTGTCACCCTTATCATCATTCAATTTTCCCTTAGATGAAGAATCATCTATCACCGTTACTCTTTCTTTGTTCAATTTAGGATTCAGTAACTTCTTCATATTCAGTATGAGTTTATTTTTAGGTCTGGTTTTTGACCTCCAAACAGAAGCAATCTCCCCCAACATTTTGAGAGTCTTACCCTGATGTGTGATTGAAGCAAACTCAATAACTTTTATTTTCTTTCTTTTTGGTAATGCTACCTCATCACCCTGGCTGTGAAATTCCTTCTCAGTACAAACCCTAGTTGCATCAATGACAGGGGCTTTATCATCATCGAATAGGAATTTCTCATCTTCTGACAGAACTATAATAGGACTTTGTCTTTGAACTGTCATATCCTCTTTCTCATATGCAATTGTCTCTGCAGGTACAACATTTTCAACAGAAATTGTATCTGCAGGTACAACATTTTCAACAGGAATAGTCTCGGCTTCCTTAATATCTGACTGTAAACTTTTGCTCTCATTGTCATTAAGGTGATGTTTAGATTCTGTTAAGTCAGGAATTTGTTTCTTCAAATTTTATGTTTTATTGTCATTTTTATTCTAGTTTGCTTATTTGCTTGAGTTTATTCTTTCACTTATTTTAGAAAATTTTGGTATTCAGTGAAATTTTCAAGTTTTTGCCTTTATGTTTTTTATTGTTTTTCCTCCCTTAAGTTCTTGAAGGGTTCTAAAGGTCAATATATGGAATAATGGATTCACAAGTCATATCATGAGTATAGTCTATCACTTAAACTGCATTCAAAATGGAAAAAACAGTTAAAATAGCACCAAAATTGAGTTTAAATTATTCTTGTAGCGAAACTGCCAAAAATTAACACTGCGGCACTACAAGAAAATCGTTTTTTGCCAGAATGGTCATTTTTCAGTCCGATTTTTTGGGGATTTCCCTCCTAAAGTGTTAAATAAATCATTGGTCATGTTTGATATGTGTTTTGCCAAGTTTTTTTTTCATGTAAACAGGCGTCAGTCTCATGTGAGGGAGATTCTGGCAACTGTTCTGGCAACTGAATGCAAATTTATGGCAAATAATGATAGTGAGCGAAATAAGGCAAGATTTTTGGGGAAGATGTTCTAAATTAAATATTATGAAGCTGGTGGAGACGCTGGAACGAAGACATTTGCCAAAAAGCAGAAGTTGTTGTTATAGAGCAGAGTTGGGGTTTTCACTGTTACACTGGAAATTAGGGCTTTCCCGTCCTGCCACTGGGAGGTAAATTAAACATCGGAAGACACCTGTATACTTCAATTCGGCAATCAGACATCACAAAGAATGGTTTTAAGTGACTGCAGTTAAACATAATTGAGGTATTCCATGATAACTTATTAACGACTGCTGAATTGGGGATTTTTCGTTAAAGTCTGTTTTGTCAAAATTGGTTAAGGAAAGAATTAAGGTATTCCTTTAAACAAAATTCTTGCTGAAGAGATACCTGTTTAAGACATTTTGACATGCTCTAGCAAGTAGAAGGCTGAAAAATAGCAGTATATCGAATCATTACCTATTCAAAACCTATAAGGATAACAGGGTGAAGAGCTGTGCATTTTATGGTGTCTAAAACTTCACAAATGGGTCTGCTACCTGTACACAATGCAATGGAGGAGCTGAATGTCTGAGATTACATGAAGACCTAGTCTCATTTTGGTGCTAAAACTACTGGGAGCAGAAAGTGAATAGATTTAAGATTGTTTTTGTTTTATATATCTTCTCATCCAACAGATAAACAGTCTTCAGTTGGTCTAAAGAGCTGGCAGCTAAGATCATTTATGCAAAGCTTTTCTGTACAGAGATTGCTCATAGGTGATACTAGGAGGATATGGAGCAAGTGATGGCAGCCCATCTCAACATGGTATTATCAAAGATGCAGAAGAAGCATTACAACATCTGCTCCAAAGGACTGACATTGATACATCAAGAATAGTTGTCTTTGGGAGATCTTTGGGAGGAGCTGTTGGAGCAGCACTTGCCAAAAATAATCCTGAAAAGGTTTCTGCATTACAAGAGATGGCTGGGAAAATTAGTGGGGCAAGCAATGAAATGTCAAAATTGGAATGCTTGTATCATCTGGCTAAAGCACCAGGAGTTGGGTACACTAATTCTTCTTGGATATCAGTTCATGTTCTTGAGTTCATGTATTCTAAATCATTCTCGATGAGCTTCCTAGTATATGTGATTTATGTCCTGTTATTGCTGCAGTGTTCTCATGTAGGTTTTAACTAGAATTAAATTCCTGTTGGGACATACTGAAAATTAGTATTCATCTTTTAACTAGTATGGTAGAACATTACTTGGTTGGTTTGGTAAAGTTTCTGCTACGTGATTTGGACATCATCCTCCTTGATGCCTTTGGGGACTTGGATTTTGCATGATGTTGATCAACTGTCAGAGCTCTGAAAACTTGAAGAAAAAGGAGCTGTTAGGTCATTAACAGGGTCTTAAAATCATACAGAAGCATCATTCAGCCATTGAAAAACCGGTGAAGTGGATGAAGCGGTGGATGGGGATGCTTCCATCTTTGGGAGTTATAACACTTTGGCTGCAACCAATCTTTCTGCTGGTGCTATTTATTTGGAATGCAAAAAATTACTGAGAATTATGCTCAGTTTTTCCTGTTTTGGGTTATTGAAGTAAAATGCATACCAAGAGCTGATGGAGAGGAATTTTTGAAAAAAAAAAGAGGTTTTTGTTCATAATATATCCATATACAAAAACCTCTCTCATTTTTGCAACATATATCAAGGTGTGAAAGATCAAATTTAATTTTTGCAGCCTATTTTTCAGGTTTTTAAAATATTTAATATTTTCCTGTTTTAGTTTTCATTTTGAGGGGCATATTTGGATCGATTGGAGATTAATTTTTAAAAACCAAGAGAGGTTTTTGTTCATCACGGACCCATTCACAAGAACCTCTCTCATATTTTACACAGGTGTCACGAATTGAGATATATGGAAGCTTCTTTGACACCTATTTTCCAGAAATTCGCCATATTTGCCAGGAATCCGATTTGCTATTTTTAGTCAATTAGTTGAAAGTTAGTTAATGTAACTGCTGGCTAGTTTCAATTTAGACCTAATGAAGGGGAGGTAGAACTACTTATTTGTAATTATAAAAGAAGGACAAAGGGACAGAAGAGGGGTTCTACTTTTTGGCTGGCTGAGGAGGTCTTGGACTGGTTGATGAGTTAAGTACATAACTCTCATGTTTATTTGTTGAACAGAACTATGAAATATATGATCTTGATCACCCTTCAGACTGTGTTTTAGCTTCATGTTTTAGCTTGTTTAGCTACTTGACTGATATATTCATTGCTGGTTTATGGTTTCTTTACTTGTAATGCTTGTCAGTTATGATGAACTTTAAGATTATACTCTGATTGGTACTTGTTGATTATATTATGCATCTCTGCTCTCATTTATTTATGATTTAGTTCCTGCTTGACTCATGAATGTATTCCCTTCAGCCACCAGAATTTACAACCCTAGAAATCATTTCAGAAACCCTAAAACCTACTTTACTTTATTGATTTTTATTTGATATTGTGTTGGCTTGTTTCTTTAGCCTTGGAAACAATTTCTGGCACAAACATCTTTGGCGCCGTTGTCGGGGACGAAGTTGAAGACCCATCTTCCCTGGGATACTTATCTATTTTATTGGTTTTAAGAGGTGGACTTAAACCAGCACTTTTTGAAGGCTATTTTTCACCAAAGTTTGACACAGTGGCTACTAGAGGAGTTGGAAGAATTAGAAGGTTTCAGTCATCCCCAGCTTTATGCAGCCCTAATTAATTTGAACTACTGTCATCCCTTTCTCTTTCTGAGGAGAAGAAACTAAATCTGTCTTGACAAATTAATTGGCGACTCCACTATTTCAAGATGCAGAGGCCAATGTCCATGGAAGATATTCTGGCTCGAAGGTTTGCACCTTTCAATTTTTCTGATATTCCAAGTTTTCCAAATCCAGTACCTACTATGGATGTTTCGGGAGATTGTCTTCCATGGTTTAGAGAAAGCAAAGAGGATAATCCATCAGATCACCTCATCAAATTTCATCAATGTATATTCCAGTTAAATATCCAGCATGAAGATGTGCTCATGAAGATGTTCATGTATTCACTTGACCAAGATGCACGAGATTGGTATTTTTCTCTTCCCGCTGCTAGCATTTCCTCACTGAAATAATTCCGCACATGATTTCGAAGACATTGTAAGTATCTGTTCTCAGCTGAACTCTTTTTAAAAGATTGTTGTGAGCAGGCTGATGTTTATAACACAATTTCTGATTTAAAAAATCATGATGATGAGTGCAATCAAGGGTTCAAAACATGTCATGAAGAAGTTGAAGTTTCAGAATTTGTTGAAGATGAAAAGGTAACATTTTCAGATACTGCTGTCAAGGAAGAATGCCATGATCATTATGATAATCAAGTTGTTGTTTTAGGTCAGTTTGAGGATTATTCAAGTGATGAGATCAGTAGAGATAGTTTGGAACATTCTCATAATGATTTCAACAGCCTGAATAACCATTTGAATGTTAATCCTTTTGAAGATCAATCTCTAGTTCAACAAACTTTTGAAAATCAGTGTTGTGTTAAAGATCAGCTTTGTATTGAAGGAAAAGATGAACCTTTAGCATCATCATTCGAAATTTCTCAGAATACTCCTTGTTATGATGAAGAGATTAGGGTTCCAAGACAAGAATTATGTGATGAATTAGATTCTATTCCTTTTGGTTTTGATAGTAAAATCGATGAAGGCCAGGCTGTTCACATTTTTTCAGAAGTTACTTTTATTCATGGTTATGATAAATCTGCTGTTCAAAATCACTATGAAGATGGTCTAATTTTTAATAAATATGATGATGAAATTGAAAAGAAAGACCTAGAAATCTGTGAGGTGTGTGATATGTCACAATTTGATCAGTAGACTCAAGAATGCATTCTGTCTATTATCCTTGAACAACAAAATCCAATGCCTAATAGTCATTCATTTGAAGACAGTGGGGAAAAACAGGTTCAGCTTATTAACATTATTAATGATACTATCCAAAAAAAATCTGGAGCAAATTCAGGCTGATTCTGATGTCTTTTATCACCAATGCTTGATTGATATTCATGGAACAAAATATTCTTTTGGACAGCTTGTCTTTTTCATAGAACATGAAGAGGTAACTTGTGGAAGTTTTTATGATCCAGTAGCAGATTATTTAGAGTCAATACCAGGTTATAAATCTGTTATTTTAGAGACACCATTTGATGAAAGTGGGTATAAGTTGTTAAATCTCTGCTCTTCATGTTTTCCAATATTTCTGATTATATATATATTTGGAGTTGGAAACAAGTTTTGGTGGGTTGATGAAATTCTTTCCTGGTTACATTGGAAATGGGATTACAATTTGATTCAGTAAATAGAAGGTTCCTCAAAGAAAGAGATTTGATTTTCATTGTATATATCAGTGTGTGAAGGATTGAATAAAGACTCCATAGCCCAATGGATATTTTGCAGACTAGTAGGTAGCAGAAAAGAAGGCACTGGTCTACAGGTTCTTGAAGCCTCACAGGGAGGACTTCATCCCGCAGCTGGAGCCAGATGTTAAGTCAGAAATTTGTTTATTCAAATTTTATGTTTGATTGTCATTTTTATTCTAGTTTGCTTATTTGCTTGAGTTTATTCTTTCACTTATTTTAGAAAATTTTGGTATTCAATGAAATTTTCAAGTTTTTGCCTTTATGTTTTTTATTGTTTTTCCTCCCTTAAGTTCTTGAAGGGTTCTAAAGGTCAATATATGGAATAATGGATTCACAAGTCATATCATGAGTATAGTTTGTCACTTAAATTGCATTCAAAATGGAAAAAACAGTTAAAATAGCGCCAAAATTGAGTTTAAATTATTCTTGTAGCGAAACTGCCAAAAATTAACACTGCGGCGCTACAAGAAAATCGTTTTTTGCCAGAATGGTCATTTTTCAGTCTGATTTTTTGGGGATTTCGCTCCTAAAGTGTTAAATAAATCATTGGTCACGTTTGATATGTGTTTTGCCAAGTTTTTTTCATGTAAACAGGCGTCAGTCTCATGTGAGGGAGATTCTGGCAACCGTTCTGGCAACTAAATGCAAATTTATGGCAAATAATGATAGTGAGCGAAATAAGGCAAGATTTTTGGGGAAGATGTTCTAAATTAAATATTATGAAGCCGGTGGAGACGTTGGAACGAAGAAATTTTCCAAAAAGCGGAAGTTGTTGTTATAGAGCAGAGTTGGGGTTTTCACTGTTACACTGGAAATTAGGGCTTTCCCGTCCTGCCACTGGGAGGTAAATTAAACATCAGAAGACACCTGTATACTTCAATTCGGCAATCAGACAGCACGAAGAATGGTTTTAAGCGACTGCAGTTAAACATAATTGAGGTATTCCGTGATAACTTATTAATGACTGCTGAATTGGGTATTTTTCGGTAAAGTCTGTTTTGTCAAAATAGGTTAAGGAAAGAATTAAGGTATTCCTTTAAACAAATTTCTTGCCGAAGAGATACCTGTTTAAGACATTTTGACATGCTCTGGCAAGTAGAAGGCTGAAAAATAGCAGTATATCGAATCATTACCTATTCAAAACCTATAAGGATAACAGGGTGAAGAGCTGTGCATTTTATGGTGTCTAAAACTTCACAAATGGGTCTGCTACCTGTACACAATGCAATGAAGGAGCTGAATGTCTGAGATTACATGAAGACCTAGTCTCATTTTGGTGCTAAAACTACTGGGAGCAGAAAGTGAATAGATTTAAGATTGTTTTTGTTTTATATATCTTCTCATCCAACAGATAAACAGTCTTCAGTTGGTCTAAAGAGCTGGCAGCTAAGATCATTTATGCAAAGCTTTTCTATACAGAGATTTCTCATAGGTGATACTAGGAGGATATGGAGCAAGTGATGGCAGCCCATCTCAACATGGTATTATCAAAGATGCAGAAGCAGAATTACAACATCTACTCCAAAGGACTGACATTGATACATCAAGAATAGTTGTCTTTGGGAGATCTTTGGGAGGAGCTGTTGGAGCAGCACTTGCCAAAAATAATCCTGAAAAGGTTTCTGCATTACAAGATATGGCTGGGAAAATGAGTGGGGCAAGCAATGAATTGTCAAAATTGGAATGCTTGTATCATCTGGATAAAGCACCAGGAGTTGGGTACACTAATTCTTCTTGGATATCAGTTCATGTTCTCGAGTTCATGTATTCTAAATCATTCTGGATGAGCTTCCTAGTATATGTGATTTATGTCCTATTATTGCTGCAGTGTTCTCATGTAGGTTTTAACTGGAATTAAATTCCTGTTGGGACATACTGAAAATTAGTATTCATCTTTGAACTAGTATGGTAGAACATTACTTGGTTGGTCTGGTAAATTTTCTGATACGTGCTTTGGACATCATCCTCCTTGATGCCTTTGGGGACTTGGATTTTGCATGATGTTGATCAACTGTCAAAGCTCTGAAAACTTGAAGAAAAAAGAGCTGTTAGGTCATTAACAGGGTCTTAAAATCATACAGAAGCATCATTCAGCCATTGAAAAACCGATGAAGTGGATGAATCGGTGGATGAGGATGCTTCCATATTTGGGAGTTATAACACTTTGGCTGCAACCAATCTTTCTGCTGGTGCTATTTATTTGGAATGCAAAAAATTACTGAGAATTATGCTCAGTTTTTCCTGTTTTGGGTTATTGAAGTCAAATGAATACCACGAGTTGATGGAGAGGAATTTTTGAAAACAAAAAGATTATTTTGTTCATAAGATATCCATCTACAAAAACCTCTCTCAGTTTTAAAACAGCTATCAAGGTTTGAAAGATCCAATTTAATCTTTGCAGCCTATTTTTCAGGTTTTTTTAATATTTAATATTTTCCTGTTTTAGTGTTCATTTGGCGGGGCAGATTCTGATCGATTGGAGATGAATTTTTAAAAACCAAGATATTTTGTTGTTCATCATGGACCCATTCACAAAAACCTCTCTCATATTTTACACAGGTGTCACTAATTGAGATATATGGAAGCTTCTTTGACACCTATTTTCCAGAAATTCGCCATATTTGCCAGGAATCCGATTTGCTATTTTTAGTCAATTAGTTGAAAGTTAGTTAATGTAACTGCTGGGTAGTTTCAATTTCGACCTAATGAAGGGGAGGTAGAACTACTTATTTGTAATTATAAAAGAGGGACAAAGGGACAGAAGAGGGGTTCTACTTTTTGGCTGGCTAAGGAGGTCTTGGACTGGTTGATGAGTTAAGTACATAACTCTCATGTTTATTTGTTGAATAGAACTATGAAATATATGATCTTGATCACCCTTCAGACTGTGTTTTAGCTTCATGTTTTAGCTTGTTTAGCTACTTGACTGATATATTCATTGCTGGTTTATGGTTTCTTTACTTGTAATGCTTGTCAGTTATGATGAACTTTAAGATTATACTCTGATTGGTACTTGTTGATTATATTATGCATCTCTGCTCTCATTTATTTATGATTTAGTTTCTGCTTGACTCATGAATGTATTCCCTTCAGCCAACAGACTTTACAACCAAGAAATCATTTCAGAAACCCTAAAACCTACTTTACTTTATTGAGTTTTATTTGAGATTGTGTTGGCTTGTTTCTTTAGCCTTGGAAACAATTTCTGGCACAAACAGATTCAAAGTCTTCATTTGCATGATCTGAAAGTTCTTCTAATTTGACCCTATCTTCATCTTTGACCTTTACCTTTTGCCTGAGCTTTCCGATCAAAGTCTTCCCTTTATCAGCTTGTCTTCTGTGAGACTGTCCTTCTTGACCATTTTGAAAACCTGACCAGAAAATGAAATAATCCCAAGTCTTTCCCCTACTCTACAAAATAGTGTTTATGATGAGTTTGATAAGTCCATGATGGAAAATTGACTGTTTAGTATGATTTTGATGCTCCTTAACTCTGCAAGACATCTTCTGCAGACTCTTCAGAAAGAAAAAGGGCAAGTTCATCTTGGGCTCATTACTGAGATGCTGCAGAAATCTGAAGTGGTATTTGAAAACAAAGGCATATCTTCCCTCATAGGTAATATAACTCTGTAAAACTTTAATGGGCTCTATCCATTCAGGCTTGAAGTTATGAATGGGTACACCTTTGCCCCAATCTGCAATTACACCAGGCAGTAAGTACTTTTGTAATTGTTCCCGGACTACAAGAGAACAGGCCAACACAATCTGGATGCTTAATCTGGAGTGGCCAAAACAACTCAGCAACAATCCCCAAAAGACTTCTACTACCTCAGCAACCCAAAAGCAACCCAAAACCAGGGTGAATCGACAGCCCAAACTCACAATGAAAACTATGGCAACCTTACACAGTCCCAAAATAGGGGAGTAGTCTGATTCTCAATCTTGGGAAAAAGGAGGACATAATGCAGACCACAATCTGATGAGGAAACAACGAGAACCTTACACAACCCACAGTTCGGGAAGAAGGAAAACTCCCAGCATAGATAAGGGAAAACTCAGCCAACAGATGTGGAAATCAGTAGTCGTCCAACATCCAAGAGCCCACAGCACACAGTTCCTCAATGCAATTGCTAAAGAAAGTTGCACAACAAGTATGGGGAAAGAACCAATTCTCAATCCACCGGTGCATGAGGGGAAAGGACACGGCCAACAAATATTGAAAACAACAGTCCACCCACAACAAAAGAAAACCACAGTGATTCTTCACAGTCCGACAATGGTGGAGGCAAAACGTTGACTCTATGCGTGTTCAGGAGGAAATAACACAACCCATTCAACTGGTAATCGGTGCGAGAGAGAGAAAGGAGAACCCCCAAATAGAAATCACACACCCCTTAACTCAGCTCTGCATGAGGAAGATTAACTGGCCCCCTCTGCGTGTCCCCTGCGTGAGAGTGAACAACTCCGCCTATGCGTGAGGGTGAGCCGACAATGGAGAGAATGGCCTCCTGGAGAGAATGGCGGTGGTAGTTTTGCTTGCCAACGTGAGTTCAACCTACTGGTGGAGTGTGCGTGTGGGCAAGGACTGACAGTCCTGCCACACTCCACTCCCAGCCATAACTGCCTCAACTACTCAACAAAACATTAAAGTGGTAGTTGGATAAGACAAGGAAGATGGGTAAATCAAACAGGGTGGTGACACATGGATTTTCCCCCTCATAGCCCAATGTTTGACATCCCCCACCCTTATCCTTTGGAATCATGCCCTTTTCATTTTTAACGTTGCACCATCATAGCTGGTTGTAGGTTTATTTTAATTGATGTTCGTATTTACATGATGCCAAACTATAATGTGTTGGATAGCACGATATACCATCGGCAACTATCCCTATTGCCGAAACATACACAACCAAATCGATGGTGGGGATTTTTCCTTTAGCTCCTCACCACGATTAACTACATTATATACATCATGTACCTTTAATGCAAACGGGGTCAAAACCGGGGTGTTACAAATACAAACCATCCTCTTTATGTTGTTGATAAATATTTGGGTACATGCATGTTACATTTTAGTGAGGATGATAATACTGTTGGTTTGTTGTAGGTTGAAAAGGAACAACCAGTTAAATGCAGTAAGGAAAAAGAAGATGAGCTCTGGCAATTATAGTTTGATGGATCATCTTGTAAAGAAGGTGTTGGAGCAGGGGTTCTTCTCATATCCCCTGGTGGTGAAATAGTAAAGCTGATGTATAAATTAGAATTTATTACTACAAATAATACTGCTGAATATGAAGCTTTGCTGTTAGGTTTGAAGGCTGCTAAATATTTGGGCATTCAGTAGATTTCTGCATATGGCGACTCCGAGTTAGTTGTTCAGCAAGTGAGGAAAAACTATCAAGTGAAATAGGATTTGTTGAAAGTCTACCGTAATGAGGTATGGGATATGATTGACAATTATTTTGTAGCTTTTAACATTACCTATATTCCAAGGGATCATAATCAGACTGTTGATTCATTGGCCTTAGTAGCTACACATTTTAGAATTCCCAAAACCACACAATTGAGGTTAGGTACAGACCTTTTGTACCTGATAATGTAAAGTAGTGGAGAGTGTTTGAAGATGACATTGAAATTAAAATATTTTTGGAGCTTACACGTGAGTTTTCTAATTCCCTGATTGATCAAGAAGAAGATGATGAGGATGAATATGTTGAAGAGATTGCTGAAAATGAAATTGCTGGCCACAACATTATTGAACTAAAAGGTAATTTCATCCCAAAAGGTTTGGTACCTTTAGAAAGGATATTTTCAAAAGATGATACACCTCTAAAATCTGTTGTACAGTCTTCGAAAGAGAATGTGGTGGATTGTAACATTGGTACTGCAGAACATCCTAGAATGGTGAAGATTTCAAAAGCACTCACAACAGAATAGAGAAACAGGTATATTAGGTTGTTAAAGGAGCATGTTGATGTCATTGCATGGTCTTATGAATAATTGAAAACATATGATACTGGGATTATACAACATAAAGTGCCTTTAAAACCAAATGTTAAACCCTTTCGACAAAAATTGAGGAGGATTAATACAGACTTGTTTCCTGTTATGGAAAAAGAAGTCAAGAAGTTATTAGATGCCAAGATCATTGTTCCTCTTAGGTACTCCTCATGGGTTGCTAATCTAGTTCCTGTTAGGAAAAAGAATGGAGAAATCAGACTGTGTGTTGACTTTAGAAACTTGAATAGATCTTCACTAAAGGATAATTATCCTCTGCCAAAAATTGAGCAAATATTGCAGAAGGTTGTCGAGGCACAAAGGATTTCTATGGTTGATGGATTTTCAGGATACAATCAAATTTCTATGCTTCCTAATGATAAAGAAAAAACATCTTTTACTACTCCATGGGGAACTTTCATGTATGATAAGATGCCTTTTGGTTTAATGAATGTTGGAGCAACTTTTCAGAGGGCTGTGGATATAGCCTTTGTTGGGGAAAAGAACAAGTTTTTGGTAATTTACCTAGATGATATTACTGTATTTTCACAATCAGATGATGAACATCTAAAACATTTGAAACAAATTTTCCTAAAATGTACAAAATTTGGTTTATCCTTGAATCCAAAGAAGTCACACTTTGTTATACAGGAAGGCAAATTATTGGGTCATTTAGTTTCAGCTGATGGTATAAGGATTGACCCAGAAAGGGTGAAATCAATATTGAAGATAAGTCTACCAAGGAGTAAAAAATATGTCCAATCTTTCATTGGTAAAATCAACTTTCTGCGTTGGTTTATACCAAACTTTGCTGAGACTATCAAGCAGATTACAACCATGATAAAGAAGGATCAAGAAGTCAAGTGGACCACTGAAGCAAAGAACTCATTTGAAAAAATTAAGATGGCTCTTACCAAAGCTCCAGTATTAGTAAGTCCAGATTTTACAAGGGAATTTCTAACAGTTTCCTTTGCATCTGAAGATACATTGGTTGTTGTTTTGTTGCAGAAGAATAAGGATGGTCTTGAACAACCTATTGCATTCTTCAGCAAAACTCTCAGAGATTCTGAATTAAAATACAACATCTTGGAAAAACAAGCTTACTCTTTGGTAAAAGCTTTGAAATTTTTCAGAATCTATGTTTTGCATTCCAAAGTTATTTCATATGTGCCTAATGCTGCTGTAAAAGATGTTTTGACATAGCCTGACAACGAGGGAAAAAGAGGCAAGTGGATTGCTAAAATCATGGAGTATGATGTAGATATCAGACCTACCAAATTAGTGAAGGGACAAGGTTTAACTAAGTTGTTGGCTGAATCAAATTGCCAAGCTCTAGGATTGCATTTGATGGTAGAGGAGCCAGCTTAGGAAAAAAATCAAGCAGAGCTGGAGAAAGAGAAGATTATGGATTTCTATTCAGCATCCACATGGTATGCAGACATTGTATATTTTCTGTTGTATTTGCAATGTCCTAAACACTTCGATAAAAAAGCTGCTAGGTCTTTGAAGCTAAGAACTACTAAGTACTGTTTGGTAGAGCAGCAGCTATTTTGGAAGGATCCAGGGGGTATTCTACTTAGATGCTTAGATAAACTTGAAATTGAAGGAGTGATTTCTGAATCTCATGAGGGTGCTTGTGAAGGTCACAAGTATTAGAAGGCAACAGCATACAAAATCTTAAGAGCTGGATACTACTAACCCTCTTTATTTACAGATGTATATCAGCAAGTAAGAGCTTCCATCCCTTGTCAGAAGTTTGCTGGTAAACAAAAATTGTTGTCATTACCTTTAAAACCAATTGGAGTAAGTGCCCCTTTCCAGTAGTGGGGTATGGACTTTATAGGAGACATAAGTCTATCTTCCTTAGGACAACACAAGTGGATTTTGATTGCAACATATTTATTTACCAAATGGGTGGAAGCTATCCCCACAAGGAATGCCACAGATAAGGTGATTATGGAATTTATTGAAGAAAATATCCTCAGTAGTTTTGGGTGTCCTCAGAGAATAGTAACAGATAATGCAAAGGCTTTTAAGTCTAAGGCAATGGGAGCATTTTGTGAAAAGAATGGCATCTTTTTGAAACATTCAACTCCTTACTATCCTCAAGGTAATGGTTTAGTTGAGTCCTCCAATAAAAATATCGTTCAGAGTATCAGAAAATTGCTGAAGCATAACAAGAGATCATGGGATTCTATGCTGAAATATGCATTATGGGCTAATAGAATAACAGTCAAACAAGCAATTGGAACTTCTCCTTTCCAATTAGTGTATGGTACAAATGCAGTTTTTCCTGTTCAATTGGGTATCCCAGTGATGAATTTTTTTCAGGATTGTCAGGAAGAACTTGATGATATGCAGAGAAGGATTTATGCAATGATAGAGTTGCAGCAGAATAGAGAAAAAGTGGAAGAAAAGGCACAGCTATACAGGTTGAAAATCAAAGAAAGATTTGACAGGAAAATCAAATATAATACTTTCTCAATAGGAGACATGGTTCTAAGGTGGAATGCCAGGAAGGAGCAAAAAGGGAAACATGGCAAATTTGATAACCTCTGGTTTGGCCCTTTCCTAGTATCTAAGTTTTTGGAAAATAACACTTTTGTTCTACAGACTTTGGAGGGTGAGGAATTGTCAATTCCAGTTAATGGACGATTCCTCAAGCATTTCTATAGTTTTTTAGGGGAATTTTAGTTTTCATTGTATATACCTATGTGAGTAAAACACAATAAGGACTCCATAACCCAATGGAAATTTTTCATATTAGCAAGTAGCAGTAAAGAAGGAACTGGTCTACAGGTTCTTGAAGCCTCACAAGGAGGACTTCATCCCGCAATAGGAGCCAGATGTTAGGTCATGATTTTGTCTTCCTTAGTTTTATGCTTTTATTTATGTTTTTGAACCTTGCTAGTATTTTTTCTTCTAGGAAATTTTGTTTATAAAGGTAATTCTGAGTTCAAACCTTTAATTTTCATGATTTTGACTTTTCTTATTTTTAAGCCTGTTTTTATAAATTTTGCTTAGATTTCATTCTTGAAGGGTTTTACAAGGCATATATGGATTAAATGGTTTTATAAGTGACACTAAGGTCGAGATTAAGCATCCAGATTATGCCCGGAATTGTTCCCAGACTACAAGAGAACACGCCAACACAATCTCGATAATTTCATTAAAACAAAATAGGGTTTTTAGGGTGTTCAAGGTTTTTTGGTTGAGAAGTTTGATGACAAGAGGGAATGCATTCATAAATCCAAATAAACACTAAATCATAAGTATAGAAAGGATGAGACACATAACATAATAACCATAATCCAACAGAAAACAACACTGAGGTTCATCCACAGATGGCAAGCATCACAAGTATAAAAAATTTAAACCAGCAATGAAATTACCAACTGAATAACTAAAACAAGTTATAAATGAAGCCAGAGAACAAACTGATGGGTAAATAGAGCATATATTTCATAATCAGTCTTTCAAATACACATAAGAGTCATTTACTTAGCTTATGAACAAGTCTGAAGACCTCCTTTGGCCAGCCAAAAAATCGAACCATCTGTCCTCTTTGTGACTTACATTAATACTATCCTCCAAAATTGGTTAAGGAACTGAACCCTAACTGCTTTTAGTCTACCCATCGAAATAGTTTCATCTAAATAATATTTACAAAAATAAAGTAACTTTCAAACCTAACTAATAACTGATTATCTTAACAAACTTTATAGATCTTTAGTTGCTTCAGCTAATAAGGCTATCCCTTCCAGGGCTTGTGATTTTCTTCTTGCCTTCAGTTGATCTGCTTCCATATCTGCAATCTTTATAGCTAGTTCTTCATTTTGCTGCTGCAGATCTTGGATGGTTTGCTTCAACATTGTGAATTGGCCTTCTGTATTCCTCTTCCTTTTCAATGCTTCTCTTGAAACTGCAATCAGCTCCTGATAGTGGCTATTCACCTCCTCTAAATCCTCTTTGAGTCTTCTGTTTTCCATGACCAAGCCATCATTCGTCTCCTGCATGTACTCAACCCGATACTTATAATGTTTTACACTTCTCTGTAAATTCTCTTTTTTTGAATCAAAGGTTTTATTTCCTGCTATGGTTTGCATCTCATTTGGAAGCCATGGAATATTCAATCTCTTATAAATTTCTTCATCGTATGGAAACAATTCTATAGGAGTTTCAGGAAAACCTAGGTGTTCTTCACTCTCAGCTTTACATGGAACCTTTTCCTCAACCATAACATTCTTTTCTGAGTAAGAACCCTTTATCTCAGCTTCTTGCTGCTCCTGCAACATTTGACTTCGTACCTCTAGGAATATATCAGATATTTTAGTATCAGTCAGGACATACTCTCTTTCTCATTCCATTTTCCTTTTACCTTTACTGTCACCATTATCATCATTCAATTTTCCCTCAGATGAAGAATCATCTATCACCGTTACTCTTTCTTTGTTCAATTTAGGATTTAGTAACTTCTTCATATTTAGTCTGAGTTTATTTCTAGGTCTGGTTTTTGGCCTCCAAACAGAAGCAATCTCCCCCAACATTTTGAGAGTCTTACCCTGATGTGTGACTGAAGCAAACTCAACAACTTTTATTTTCTTTCTTTTCGATAATGCTACCTCATCACCCTGACTGTGAAATTCCTTCTCAGTACAAACCCTAGTTGCATCAGTGATAGGGGCTTTATCATCATCGAATAGGAATTTCTCATCTTCTGACATAACTGTAATAGGACTTTGTCTTTGGACTGTCATATCCTCTTTCTCATCTGCAATTGTCTCTATAGGTACAACATTTTCAACAAAAATTATCTCTGCAGGTACAACATTTTCAACAGGAATAGTCTCAGCTTCCTTAATATTTGATTGTAAATTTTTTCTCTGATTGTCATTAAGGTGATGTTTAGATTCAAATTCTTCATTTGCATGATCTGAAAATTCTTCTAATTTAACCATGTCTTCATCTTTGACCTTTACCTTTTGCTTGAGCTTTCTGATCAAAGTCTGCCCTTTATCAGCTTGTCTTCTGTGAGACTGTCCTTCTTAACCATTTTGAAAACCTGACCAGAAAATGAAATAGTCCCAAGTATTTCCCCTACTCTGCAAAATAGTGTTTATGATGAGTTTGATAAGTCCATGATGGAAAATTCATTGTTTAGGATGATTTTGGTGCTCCTTAACTCTGCAAGACATCTTCTGAGACTCTTCAGAAAGAAAAAGGGTAAGTTCATCTTGGAATCATTACTGAGATGCTGTAGAAATTTGAAGTGGTATTTGAAAACAAAGGCATATCTTTCCTCACAGGTAATATAACTCTGTAAAAATTTAATGGGCTCTATCCATTCAGGCTTGAAGTTACGAATGGGTACACCTTTGCCCCAATCTGCAATTACACCAAGTAGTAAGTACTTTTGTGCATTGAAGGTGAATGGAACCTTCTTAAACCATAATTCTCCCTCATTTAAGATGTCTGTTGCCTCAGCTACCAACTCCTTAGTCATTTTGAATTGTAAAGTATCAAAAGACACAATGTCTTTATCATAGCACTGAGCAAATTTATGAGACACCTCTGCATGATATCCATCAATATTTTTGAAAAATGTCAACCATCCTGCATTCAAAAATAAGTCTGCACATTCTTGAAAATGATCTATCCAACTTAGGTTAGTGGGCTCAGCTCTATTTGTTTTTCCACTTTTCTTCATATTCACTATGGTTTAACAGCACCTGTCGATATCCCATAGTCTATTTATCTTCAAATCATAATAGTCTGTCCTAACACACAGTTCAGAAATCTTTTGTGCCAAATTGCAACAGTCTGACCTAATCACAGAGTTCAGGGAACTCCAACAGTTCTGCTTTGAATTTTACTATTTTAAATGATGAATACTTGGATATATTTGTTAATAACTCATCATTCACAGTCTATTAGGTGAAAAACTCATATTCCTCCTTCGAATTTTAACATTAAGTGTTTTATTAGAAAAGCCCCAAATTAAGCAAACCCTAGCAATGACACATGGGGTACCTGCTCATAAGACCAATACGAGCGCTGGAATGCAATCACTTCAATGGTTAAGTGTCAAATTTCACATTCCACCTGTCTCCAACCATCTAGACCACTTCAAACAGTTGCTGCTGAAAATCCCTAATCCCTCATTCAGTTGAAAAATCCCGATTTCTCAGCAGTGTCTTCTCACCATGACCTTCAATATCCTTCGTGTCCTTCAGATAAGGAACCTACTCCTGAGAAACTCTGTCTCATTCTACTTGTTGTCATCATTTACCTTGCTCTGCATGCAATTTCCATGAACTACCTCTTATGATGATCATCCACATGTTTTAATGACAGAACTATGCAGGACACGTATCAAATACATCAAATGATATGATTAACACCTCAGAGATAAGACACCCAAAAAAATCGGACTGAAAAATGATGATTTTAGCATTCACGACTTTCTTGTAGCGCTCTAGTGTATTAATTTTGCTCTTGCGCTACAAGAAAGTCCAATCACATAATTTCGCATCATTAGGCCACTAATAAAGCTTAAAAATTGGTTTATGTGCTTAATCTCGACCTTAGTGTCACTTATAAAACCATTTAATCCATATATGCCTTGTAAAACCCTTCAAGAATGAAATCTAAGCAAAATTCATAAAAGCAGGCTTAAAAATAAGAAAAGTCAAAATCATGAAAATTAAAGGTTTGAACTCAGAATTACCTTTATAAACAAAATTTCCTAGAAGCAAAAATACTAGCAAGGTTCAAAAACATAAATAAAAGCATAAAACTAAGGAAGACAAAATCATGACCTAACACTACCCATCCTTCATCCAACCAATATTGCAAGCCTGAGGATGTGGAGAGGTGACAAGAGTAATTTATTCACAAGATATTCAGAAACAAAGTTCTTTTGGCTACCATTATCCACAATCAGATGTAATGGATTTTTCTGAATCCATATTCACGTCTGGAACAGGTGCTCTTGTTCCTCCTCATTGACGATGGTCGAGGTTATCAGAGTCATCGAGGTCGAAGCCAAGAGGGTTGATGCATCTGGCTCAAATTCTACCAAGGTTCTGTCGGACAAGTCAAATGTCGACAATTTTTCCAAAAATGTTTTCCAAACTTTGCATTCTGACATATCATGCAATGCTGAACTGTGATAATCACACCATTTTCCGGTAGGAGTTTTTTTGTTGCGATCCCTCTTGTATTTCTGAAAGTTCTTCTTTTGATGATCGGGCATTGACGGAGTTGGCTGATAAGGGTTCTTGAACTTGTCGTAGTCGGCTGGTGACTTCTTATTAGATGTTCGACCTATTGTCTTGTTCGTGAAATGTGCTTTTCCTTTATGTTTAGCTTCAATATTGATGGTGTAATGAAATGCATCCACAAGCATACTGACAGTCAGAAACTCCACCTTTTACTGAATGTACAGAGATAAACCACTGACGTACTTCAGGAGAAGCAATTTATCTTCTTCTTAGACACCAAGTGTAGCCATGAGTCGATAGAAATTGTCGTTGTAACTTTGTACGGACTGGTATTTCCATTTCCTTAGATGCTGCCACTTCTTATAGTGTTGTTTAAGGTACTTGGGCAGGTATAAATCCTTTTGGACATATTCAACAAATTTTACCCATGTATCTATGGGGTCTTCTTCTTTTTCCATCTTTGTCGATAGATTCTCTAACTAGCTGTGTACGAAGGTTGACATCTTTAAGGACACAATGGTGATATTTTCCGCTTCGGAGAGTTGATTCACTGCATAGTAAGATTCCATTTGTTGTACCCAATTGTTGATGGATTCCACGTCAATCTTTCCTTCAAGGTTCGGTATGTCCAAATTTATTTGCACTTCGAAGGGGATGGTTTTATCAGAGTGAGGCTGCATCGAGAATTCCCTAGAGTTTGCAGTGACTCTCATGAGAATCTCACTGAACTGGGTGAACATTTTGGTTTGCTGGTGAGCTAGTGCTTTTTCTATGAGTTTTTTTGTCTCGTCAGTTGCATGTCTGTTCTCCGCTTCTTCGGCCATCTTTTCTAAATTTGAAGGAAGTGTCTTCTTGTGTTGCTGAGTTTGCAAGCGTGTTTGAACATGCATAAGTTAAATAACTTTGATGGAAGTGATTATGTAACTTAATATATGAAAAATATCTTTCTTTGATACCAATGATCCAGGTCGTGCCCAGGTGCACACTCAGGACAACAGTCGACTAAATGAGTTGAGTACTGTTATTGCGGAAGCATATAAGAAGAACCAACAAAGCAGGAAATACACTAGGTCGACAAGAAATATACAAACATATAATATGCAAGAATTCGAACCAATTTATTACTTATGCCCATGAAATATGGAGGAATCAGATTGATGATCAGAAAGATCATATATTACACCAATGTACATGCTTATATAGGATGTTGAGATGCTTGGGTGACTACCTGTTACGTTTAGTTACAAGAGAAGTTATAATGGTTTAGAAGTTCAACCGTCGCAGAGCATGTTAATATGCTGTATGTCGAGGCAGACCTGTCGAATCAACATGTCAAGGAAAACATGCTGAAAGAGAACTTGTCAGCTTCTAGTTGGATCAATACCAAACTCAGTTGGTCGGACATTTTGGCTTAGATCTGAGTGGTTTGGAAACCATTAATCCAGTCGATTCCTCAGGTTATTCTCTTGGATAATGGGTGTATTAACTTTTTGTTTTTATTTGAGGAATATAGAGAGGTTATCGAAGGCCATTTCTAGGTCATAAACTAGGGTTCTTTAGTTCTGATATGTTGGCACGTGGGTTTTGACCCATGTCATGAGAAACTAGTTAAGAGGCGTCTCTAGGTGATTTTACTCAATTTTCTTGTGCACTGTTGGAACCTGAAGGGTTTTATAGGGATTACAAATGCCCTTGGGAAATTTATCCTAATGAAAGATGATCATATGTTAGGGTTTGAACATGTCTCTCTTGGGGTTTTGGTGGAAATGGAAGTTCATGAGGGTTTTCTTGCGGAGTTAGAAGTTCTTTGGGAAGGAAGATCTTTTGTCCAAAGATTGGAATACTAGCACATTATTTTTCATTGTCATCACTATTAGGCCATGGGACATTTGAAGGCCAGTTTCCTGGGTGTCATGTTTTCTCCTCTGGAGCGAGGGGATAGTCCTGAGGCAACTTTGGGGATGGAGCGCAACTTTTTTTTTCCTCTTCCTTTAGAAAATGACTCATCTCTTTCCTTTGTGGGTAAGTTTGCACATTTTGTTCCCCTTATTCTTAATTTTATTTCAGTTGTGGATATTCTTAATTCTTTGGTTGAGTTGGATGAGGGTGGGGGTGTGAAGGTCCTACCTCTTGTTTTTGGGGTTGGGGAGGGTCGAGGTGAGGGTTATTTGGAGGGTTATCTCATTTCTAGTGGTAATACAGTATTTGAATCCTATCTTGAGTTTCTGTTGGCCCATTCCTTCATTAACCCTAACCCTACTTCTATGGGGTTTTTGGAGAATCCTTCTTTCTTGAATTTGGATTTCCCTCCCTTATGTCACATACCTTGTATATGTTTGGATATATTTACCTTTAAAACTCACCTCTTTTAGATGCCTCATTGGATAAGGGTCTGCTATTGTCCTCTTCTGAGACTATTTTTCTACCCAGGATTGTCCAAGATCTTCTTCCTATTTTTTCTGCAAAGGAGACTGTGAGTCCTGATATTTTCCCCATTTCCTCGATTCAAGCCACAAATGTTTCTATCCGCAAAAAAATGAATTATAATAAGGGGAGGGAGAGATGTAAGAATTCTAAGGACTCTAATTGGGATTCCTTGTGTGTCAATCGTCATTTATGTTCACTTTCTGAAATGGGTCTTTCTTTGTCGTTCGGTTCTGGTCCTTTGTCTTCTCCTCGGGCTCTTAGAGATTCAACCTTGCTTGATGTTTTAAAATGATTATTACATCCTTTAATGTGAGAGGGATTTGCAGTGGCCCAAAAATAGCTACTCTTAATAGACTTATTGATCTTCACATTTCGACTATTGTGTTGCTTCAAGAGACAATGATTTCAACCCTTAGTGCGAGCGATTTCTTTTTTTAGAATCAAACCCAGTTGGAGCGTCAGTGCTCTATATGTTTTTGGTATTTTTGGTGGCATGGAACCCCTTAGTTGCTGATATAAAATCATTTTTGAATTGTGCAGGTATCTTGTTGTCATGGCACTTGAAGGGTCTCGATTCTCCTATTAACAGGATTAATGTATATGGACCCTTTAGTGCCAGAAAACAATTTTGGGACCGTATTCGTGCATTGGGTATTTTTCATATTCCAAATATTATTTTGACAGGGTATTTTAATCTTACTCTTTCTTCGAGCGAGGTTTGGGGGGTGTTTTGCTCTAAGGATCCCATGGCTGAGTATTTTTCTTTGCTCTTTGATGAGGTTCAACTGGTTGATATTGCCCCTGAAGTTTTGGCTCCAGCATGGTCAAAGGGTTGATGTGGGAGTGGGGGTATAACTAAGCGCCTTTATATTTTTTTTCATGTTTGAAAGTATTTGCGAGTTTCTTGGAAGATTCAGAATGTGGTCTTTATCCTCTGGGATGTCATATCATCGGGTAGTGCTCCTTCAATTGGACTTTGATAATTATTTCTTCTACTTTTCGTTTAAATTTAATCCTACTTGGTTGATGGATGAGGATTTCAACATGTTGGTTCATGATAAACGGGATACTTTTTCTTTGATGACTCCTTATCATCTTATCCCAATGAATCGTATTTATTTTATTTTGGAAAAACTGAAATCGAAGGTTATCTGTTTGAAAAGAAAAAAATAAGAAGGTTGTGAACCTTTCTTAAGTTGAAATCAAGGATGTTATTCAATGTCTATGTGGGGAAGTTGATGAGTTATTCTTCTCTATGGAAAGGAAGCATACCTTGATCAATCTTGAATCTTGGCATCATAAATTATTGTTTCATAAAGAAGAAACTTTGCACCCGAAAAGTAGGGCTATCTGGACAAAGGATGGTGTTGATAACACAAATTGTTTTCATCGTTTCACTAACAAATGTTGCCTTATTAATTCTATCTAGGAGGCCAAATGGATGGGGGGTGAAGTAGTCCATAATAATAGATCTATTCAGTTGACCACAAGGTCTTATTTCCAAGACCTTTATTTTTCTTGGGATGGTTTGTGCATCTCTAAACAGCTTCAAGTTATCATGAAATTTCCTTGTTTTTTTATCATGTGGATTGTGATCATATTGGGGGTGTAATTTATGAGTTTGATGTTTTCGAGACTCTCAAGGGATTCAATAAAGACAAGAGCTCGGGTCCATACTTATAGACTGTGGAATTCTTCATCCACTTATTTGATTTGTTGGGAAGTGATGTGGTCGAGGCTGTCGAGGACACTAGAAGATCTGGTGTGGTTCTGGATTTGGTGAATACTATGCTTATTACTCTCATTCTCAAGGTGGATAAGCAAAACAATTTTAATGAGTACATACCTATTTATCTTTGTAATTTAATGTATAAAGTGGTGTCGAATTTTATTGCAGAGAGAATGAAACCAATTCTGGGGTGGGCAATGTCTGCTGAACAATTTGGTTTCTTACATGGCCGTCAAATCTTGGATGTGGTTGGGATTGTGCAAGAAAGCCTACATTCAATGAAGATTAAAAAAAATCAATTCTTTCATTCTTAAGATGGACTTAGAAAAGGCATATGGTAGGATTGACTGGTCTTTCTAACGTCTTATAATTTTGCAGTTAGGTCTTTCATTGGATATTAAAAACTGTATTATGTCATGTGTTACCTAGGCTAGTTTTCCATTTTAATAAATGGTTCCTTGACTTATTTATTTAAAAGATCACGAGGTATTAGACAAGGATGTCCTTTATAACATTACATTTCTATTCTGATTATTGAAGGACTCAACAGACTTTTTCTAAAGGCTAAAGAGGATGGGTTGATTAAGGGGGTCAAGGTTTCGAGTGGTTTATACTTTACTCATAATTTATTCGTAGATGATGTTTTGATATTTGGAGATGGTAATTTATGTGAATGGGATTTTATTAAGGAATCTAAGTATCACTTGGCTGGCTCGAAGAGTCTCTCAAATCCCAAAGAGGAAGGTAGCTGGGGGATCAAACATCTGAGTCTTTTTAACAAGTCCTTGTGTGCCAAAAGTATTTTCCTAACTCTTACCACTGAATTCCCATGGGGGAATATTATTAGATGTAAGTATATGCAGAGGCTTCCTTTAGTGTAATGGTTGAGATCTGAATTGGCTTGGGAATCCAATGTGTTTGTGATTTGGCATAGCATGATGTGGACGTTGCTAATTATTGTTTTTGATCTTTGCTGGAAGGTGGGTAGAGGTAGCCAGATTTCTGTGGGTGTTGATCTGATTATGGGAATGGGGGATAATTTCTCTATCTCCTGTCATTTGATTTGCCACCATCGGGAAAGAAACATATCTTCTCTCAATCATATTTATTCGAAGGTGGAGGTTATGAGGTCCCGTTGGATATCCTCACCGGATTTTAATCTTCATGGGGATTTGGCCTTGGAATGGGATGATTATGTTAATGGACTGGTTTTTTCTGGTGTTTCTCTCTCAGATGCTAGTGATCATTTAGTCTGGTGTATTAACAAGCATTCTGGAAATGTTATGATGAAGCTGGCCTATCGTTATATTGCACAGAATCAATTGGATCCCAGGGATTCTTGGTGGACTTCAAGGCTATGGAATGATAAGCTTCCCCAAAAAATCAAGTGTTATGGTTGGTTGTGCTTTCATCATAATATTTTGACTTGGGATGCTCTCTAGAAACGGGGATTGTAGGGTCCTGGAAAATGTTGTTTATGTTTCAATGCTTTTGAAATAGTAGAAAATTTGTTTGGAGTTTGTTTTTTCTTTCAAGTTGTTTGGCAGCATTTTTGCGGACACTTGAATATGGCGGTTAGTTGGGATGAATCAAGAATGGATGGAAATATCAAATTTTGGCCAAATACTTCTTCTTTCACTTTGGACTGTCAGTTGGCTATCTAATGGGAGGTGTGGAGAGATCGTAATATTTTTCTATTCCTGCAAGGTTTTGCTGATCCAGGCTTGAAAATCTTGAAGGCCCTAATCTGTTTACAAAATTTTGGTTGTACTCATTCTAAGGGAATAGTTTGAACCATTAAGGATCTGATCATAGCTCATCATAATATCCTTGGTTTTTTTGATGGAGTAGAACAAAGAGGATTGTGTGGATCAGGGATGGTGACCAATATTCAACTAGATATTGTCTACAGGCTTTGGATATGGATTGGTAGAGGTACCAATTATACGAAGGAAGAATTATTGGTTCTTTGGGGCTTGCTTTGGTTTTCCTATAAGAAAAAAATTCTTTCTCTTTCTGTGATGGGAAATTCGAAAGCTATTGTGGATTGGGAAAATAATGCACAACTATTGCATACTATTGAGCTATCTCATTGGCTGTCACATGCCCCAATTTGCAAAACATTTTATTTTTATGTTTTAATATTTTATTAATAAATAAATGAAAGATGAGACAATAGCTTAAGGAAGTTGTTAAATGAGTGTTTCATTGGTCACTTGGTGGAGAAGGCTGGGTTGAGAGAAGATTGACACTTGGAAGCATCCTCAAACTATTTCTAGCTGTTGCAAGTGGAAACTTCCCTATTATTGTGGTCATGTTCCCTAAGAAAGTGGAACAAGAGCAGGTGGCTCATTAAGTGAAAACTGACCCAAAAGACCTATTAATGCTAATAAAACTTCCCATTGAAGACATCTAAGGCTACTCATTATTGACTTGTGAACATTCTAAGTGAATGAAGTGCACAAGAAAATTTGAAGGAGGGGACTAGATGAAGTATGTTTTGAGTGGAAAGTGCTGAAGACCTGAACTAGTGCAACTATTCTAAGCTGATTTCATACTGCTGTATGCAGAACATATTTACTACTAAACACTCAGTAGAGTTGTAGAGGATTATTAAACTACATCTCTCACCCAGTATTTCTACCAAGTGGACAAGGAGACAAGATCGGGGGTCTTGAGATTTGCAGTCTAGCTTTTCTCCAGGAGTTGGTTGGGAGGAACAGATTCCTTATGATGTTGTCACCTCTTCTACATTTCCAGGTTCTACTTGATTTATCTAGCTTTCTAATTTTTTATTGTTATCTGGAAGGTTTGAGTTTAAGGAATGATATGTTATGTTTCTATTCTGTTGCTGATAGGGTTAGTTAAAAGAAATACTTTTACTGTGAAAAAATAGTTAAATGCTAGATTAGATAGTTTAGGGTAAATGATTAGAAGAATTTCCAGTTTTACTGATAGATTAAAAAAATACCTCACTGTATTTTTCCACACCTTTTTAAAGGTAGTACTCTAGTACAGTAGGTTAGATTAGATTCAGTTAATGAAGTATGCATGGATATGTTTATTTACTTTCTACAAGTTTCATAAGAGTTATTCATCTTTATATTTTCCTTTCTATTTAGAATTTTTCCTTACACAGTAGATAGCTTATTTACTATAAGTCTAGTATTATAATAATTAACAAACATTATAAAACAAAAGTTAAATAAGCAGGGTTAACATAGAAGAACAATAAATATGGCTAGAAATTTACTGAGATAAATTCATCATTAATCAAGTAAAACGAACTAGAATAACATTATAATCAATACTAACCATGTAATAATTTAAAATTAAATAGGGATTTTATAAATAAAACATATAATGAATAAACTGTCAAAATCAGGAATATCTTTACCTTCTCTTTTATTAGCAGAAGGATTTTACAAATACACACATAAACTGATTTAAGCATACAATTCTTCATTTATTTAACCATAATTATCTGATAGATAAACCTACCAAAATTAAATACATTATCTAAAAGAAAACAATGTTAACACTGTATGATAATTTAAACTGAGAGAAAGTAAGTAATAACCTTTCAACATATATTAACTCAGAAAATACAGTAAAGAATTAGGTTGCATATTCCATCTTTCTTCCATCTACTTACTAAATAAATTTATTACTGACAGTAAAAAAATCAAACTATAATTTAGAAACTAACTGTCTGAAACATTTCATTTCATTATTAAACATAATCAGAATAAATATCAATTTATAGTAACAAAAATTCTATTTAGGATATTTAAACAGAATCTAAGAAAACCTGAACAGTTAAGAATATCACGATTGTCATCTTTTACTTAAAACCATAGTGTATAATTATTATCAAAATATAAATTACAAAACAGTAAGCTTCGAGCTTATCCAAACTTTAAATAACATTTAAACCCTAAACTGAAACTATATCAGTTACGGCCTAATGGCCTGTTCAAACAAAGTCACGACTTAAAATCCGACATCAAAATAACATTACTGTAATTCAACCATGGCCGAAGAGGTCCCAAAAATAATTTATTAAGTCACGGCTGTGAAAGCCCCAAATATTTCCAACACAAAACAATCACTAGGGCTTTGAAGACTTCTTAAATAACACATCATAGTATTGACCTCATGGCCTTTCCAAAAAAAATAGAGCACCTTATAGCCATGACCGGATAGTAACCCAAGAACCACGCTGGCAGAATCAACTAAAACACCAGACAACCATAGCAGAGGAAAACCTCAGGAAAGACTGAGGCTTATCGGAGGGTCCTGAAGCCTAAAAAATCCCTGCGTGGTGTTTTATGGTTTGTATTTCCATCTTAGATTATCCATATTGAAACTTGCACAAATTTAATCAATGCTGAGTGGGAAACTTATATCTAATAAAGTTGTTAGTTTACAAAGAAAGGTAGATTAATTATTTTACAAACAATTTCCTCACATGAAGAAATTGACCTCAGCCTTGAACTAATTAATGAAATCAGACCCTTGCCACCAGAGCATCTATGCCGAGAAACGATGGTAGCTCTTTCAGTTAAAACCCCAACACAAAATATTCCAGCCCAGAAACTAAAACCACAATGAGACAAAGGTAAAATCAACGCAGTAGGAATCAGGTGGTGAAAGTAGTTAAAACCTACACTAAAACAGAACAATCATTAAACAATAAAAAACCCATTACGACAGTTTAAGAGCTGTGCTCATTTGCACTGCACCAGTGCTTGAAGATTAGCACACGCAAAAGAATATTAACGACAAGGGAGATCACTTTCACCCAAATGCTTGGTTTAAGCGACAAATACCACGCACTGACAGATACAAAGAAAGGTAGTGAAAACTCGCTTATGCAGAGAATGGCAAGGAAGTGAAAGACTCTTATAGGTAAAGGTAAGCCATGGAAGCAAGGTTTTCATTTGCAGCAGGATTGAAATGGTGAGACGATAAGACCATGAGCTTCCAGCCTTCCCTTTCTCAGAGCACTGTAAAAAGATGAGGTAAAATGCAATTTTAGGGTTTTAGGACAATCTTATATTGCTTCCAAGTTCAACCAAAACCGTAATCAATGAACATTAACCATGTGTCCTCAGATTTATTTGAAAAAAGTGGGTTTTATGCAATAGTCGAGATCTCCTTGGAGAATCCTACACACATTAGTATTTTACAAAGAAAAACTATGGTTAATAACCTTTTCTTTAACTCACATTATTGTGACTTTATAAATATGCATTTTATAACCCTAACAAGTATAGTAGGGAGGAAGAATTTATACTAAGGTCTATATCCTTACTTTTGCAATATTTGGAATGGTAAATAGTTATACAAGAATTTATTTAACTTTATTTGCTTATTGAACAAAAAATTATGAGAAACCTTAGCATGATAAAGACCTCGTAAAAGATTTAAACTTTTATGTATATGAGGTTGAAAGCATAGGAGGTTTATAGCTTGGTTTTATTTAATATAGGTATTAAGCTTAGATATATATATTGCTTGGTGGGATAAAGATCATATAAAAATTGTACCATTACTGCTAGTATCTTGTTGGTAATTCTTAGAACGGTTTAGAAGAACTATCTTATATACTAGGTTTTATTTCTATATGTGAATAAAAGTCAATGTATTTTATGATTACACCTAGATCACAAGATTCCTAAGTTTATTTAACTCATTATTTGTGGAAAACAAATACTATTGAGTCTAACTCAACATCGAGTAAGTAAACAAATGAATCTGCTATACAATTTCACTAGAGCTATATACAAGAACCAAACTTAAAATAGATTGATGAAAGTTAAACAAACCAGTTTTAGTTATAGTGAATTGGAAGAGTAACTGAACTAATTTCAGTTTACTAAAAATAATTTTATTACTAGTAACTATGTAGAACATAAATAATCAGATCAATGATAACCTTTTACTGCTCAAAGTTGTAAAATAAATAAATTTACTAGCGTTCTATTTTATGCTAGTTGAGATAATAATCTCAATCTGGAAACTGGTAACAAACTTCTTACCTGTAAAGGACCTGTAAAATAAGCATCACTTCACTGCATCAGCTATAAGCTAAGTAAGCCTCTATCTCAACTGAAGTTCTTTCCTTCTTTCATAAGATAGTTAAACAAACTTAGTACTAGAAATTAAAAAGATGTTCCAAGATTTGTTATTCCAAATAATAGCCTGCTAAATCAAATCCTTAATAATGAATTATGACAACAAACTAATAAATATACAGAACTAGATATTAACAAAAGATTCAATTCTAGTTTAATACTATTTCAAGTAACCGTTAGTAGTAAATTGTTTCCTAGGCAGTGACGACTACAAACATTTTATGTTACATGAATTTTTTTAAATTTTTATGAATTTTTGGACTATTACATGTTGTATCAGAGCACAAGTTCCGACACTAGGCCTGAATGTGGCTCAACCTGCATAGATAAACAATAAATTAAATGCATGCATACTGATTATTATTTTTCTTTTTGAAATATTATTTCTGGAAAAATTTTCTGAGCTAAACTGCAGGTATGGAAAGACTTGAGGAATATGCTGATGAAGAGTCCCCATTTAATGAACAAAGTAATTCTAAAAGAGAACCAGTTCAGGAAGAAATAACTAATAATAGGCTTTCGAATTATTACAAATGGTTAAGGAATTAAGAACTGACATGGAAATAGTAAAAAAGGAAAATGAAAGAATTCTGAGAGCTCAAGAGGAGCTGAATCAGATCTTAATGGAAAAATTTCAGAATGAAGAAAAGGATAAACGAATGGAATTTGAAGATATGTCCTACCAACACAAAAACAAAAAGTCTAAATAGTCTAAAATCGAAAGTAGCTCATCTTCTAAGATTTATGGCAGTTCACATTGGAATAATTATGAGGATACCAGCAATAGTAGCGAAGATAATCATCATTCAAGAAAAAGAAAATTTAAACCTTATGAAGAAATTTCAGGATAATTTAAGAAAATAAAACCACCAACTTTCAATGGTGAAATTGAGAAGGGAGAAGAGGCCGAATCATGGTTGTCTGGGATGAGGAAATATTTTCAAATTTACAATTACTCTAATAAGCTAAAAGTGAGAATGGCCATTTACAACCTAACTAGGAAGGCATATATTTGGTGGTAGGACCTAAAATGACTAAAAGGTATTAGGGAAAAGAACATTAACTGGAGTATATTTAAGAAATATTTTAAAAGGAAGTTCTTGTCAGAACAGTACTATGAAGAGCGAGCTAAGGAATTTTATGAACTAAAGCTAGGAACAATGAATATGAAAGAACTAAACAGTAAATTTTTAAGTCTGCTTCGATACGTGCCTTACAATGTGGATGAGAATCCTAAGGTACAATGGTTTCTAAGCTGTTTACCTTTTCATATAAAATATAGAATTGAATATGATAATCCAAAAACCTTGGAGGAGGCTATGCGAAAGGAAAATTTTTGCTATGAGAAGAATCGCAAAAAGAAAAGTATGTCAAACTGGAAGGCTAAAATATCTAATAATTTTGAACAAAGGAAGAAAGGTTTTGTACCTTGTATAAATAATAGATAAATGCTATGAGCAATGATGCTAAGAAGAAGCACATGAAATATATCTTGCTACTAAGAATTCTCACAAGCATACATAGGAAAAATAGAGAGAAGAAAAGAGACTGAATCACATGAATGAAGAGATGAATATTGGTGTGTATCCTTCCATTGAATAATGATGAATAATAGTGTACATAAATAGTACATCCCTCATAGGAAAATTAAATTGTATGGAAACAACTCATAAATCTCAAAAAGGTTGACTTACCAAAATATAGCAAATCCCCATAGGTGGCTAAAGCACTTCCCAAATCTATCAAGGAACTCGCAAGTTGGAAAAAGCATGAGTGAGTTGTCAAGGAGATGGAAAAAACATGCTAATCCTAGAAAATGGAGAAAAACTAATGGAGGATGAGTTGGAAACAAAAGCTCCCAGTTTCCTAGTTGAATAGATTTTATCTTATCCATAGAAAGCAGGAAAAGCAGAAAAAGCAAAATCTACTGTAAAGTCCTGTATACTAATTATGGATGGTCAAAAGGTGGTCTAGATCCACCTAGAATTGGAAATAAATTGTTCCTAGGATATAGATGGCATGTATTGACTTTAAGGTGCAAGTGGATGCCAACTAATTAAGCTAGTGGGTGAAAAATTAATCAAATAATGATTAATTATTTTATCATAAGTTGTGAGTGGGTTTAATATATTCCAACACCTCCCTATAAGTCTGACTTTATGATGGTATGGAAAAAAATATGGATGCATATGGATGCATATAGGGCCCAACAACAAAGCTGTGGTCACCCTTAACAATTATTATGTCCAGAAAAGTGAGGAAAGAGGCAAAACCACATGGGGAAAATCCTCCCTCAAGATAGGACAAGGCACAAAATTTGAAATATGTCTACAACATATCTTCATCTTCACTTTAATGAGCTGAATGAACTACTTCTGGATGAAGGACTTGTTGAATAAATCATGAACTCCATGATCATGCACTGGAGTGTATAACTTGCAAGAAGGAAGAGGAGAGACTCCTTGTATCTCATCAACTGATTAAGTAGGAGCATTATTTGAATGCTTATTTCTGATATCAAACTATTATCTACAAACATAATCTGAAATGGAAAATATATCTGTGCATACTCCTTTCCAAAGAGTACAAAATATAAGGCAATTTATTTCACACCCAATTCCCTGAATAGATGCAAAATTGTGATGTGAATCACATGTCAATCTTCCAATCTGATGTAGCACCTGTATAGATCTGATATGAGGCCAATAAAACTCTGATATATTAGAAATATTAGCATATGGAATAGCAAGGAAAAAGGATTCAATGGATCCATGAGGATATAGGGCTAGACTAGGAAAATTATGAGCAACTAGGGAAAACTGATAGGTGTAAAAATATGAATGATGGATGGCCATAAGATATGAACCATAAGTGTTTAGAACAGATCCAAACATGTTTAATATCAGTCCATATATGAATAAGGTCATGTATAACCAGCCACTGAAAGTTAGGAAAGACTTCAAATCATGTAAGATAAATATCACTGCATAAGAGACCAATGAGGAATCAACTAGTGAACCAGGGATTTGTATAGTCTTAGGATTGTTCAGAGCTATGGTAGATGGTATGGATGGTGGTATGATATGTGTATCAACCTACAAATATCTTTCTAAATCATAATCCAAAGGATCACATATAAGCATATCAATAGACTAATGGGAATACACTGGTAATGAATCCTCTGTAGGAAAGGAGGAAAGAATGAGATGTTCACAATATTCAAGAAGGCTTTGAGTATTGATGCCAAGAACAAAGAAGGAGATGCTGAAGCACATAAGGTAAGTGGTATGACACAAATAAGGCTTGATTTGGCTAAGCAAACATCCTGGAAATTACTGGGTTGCGCACCATCAATGAGAGAGGTATGCACAAGGTGTGAAGAATCTGGCACATAGATCTCAGAATCTAAGATAGGAGATTTAGAGAACAATGAATGGGTTATAGGATCATAATAAATATCAGAAGCAGATCCATATTTTACTTATTTTTCATCAATAGTATCACAAGAAGAAAAATCACCATCAAGAGACACAGAAAAAGATGGCTCTTCAATATTTGCTTCTTCATTGAAGGAGGAAGCATTCGAATTAAAGAGGGAAGCAGCAACATGAAATGTATGAGAAACTTATTCATCATGATCAATTTCATAAAATAATGTAGAGGCCAAGAAATCTTGAGAAAGAGAACAAGAGGAGTCGATGTTGGGTTTGCTCCATGCTTCATCTTCTATTTCCTGCAAACCAAAAGCTTTGTCCAAAATTTTCCAAAGCTCAAATGGTTACTCAGCAGAATATATGAGATGATATATATTTGGAGACATTCCCAAACAAATAATTCCATAATATCTATCACAATTATTAATCCAATCAATCTTCTCTTCATAAGAATCAGGTTCGCTCAATGCACCAATGGAGACATCAAAGAGACATTGCCTCTTCAAGTATGCACTCATATTTGGCTTCCAATCAGCATAGTTTAAAGGAGATAGTAGAGGAATTTTTGAATCCATATTGAAGTTGTTGATATTCACTAGCAGATACTCTCTGCAACCTGCAAAACAAACTAGCAGAAAATCTTGTAAGCTAGACAAGCTCTTCTTCAGAGAGGGATAGGAGACTGGAAGCGCTCCTCAACTCTATAGAAATTGATCAACCTTGTTTATTTGATACCATATATAAATAATATATCAATGCTAAGAGAAATTATGCTAAGAAGAAGCACATGAAATAGATCTTTCTACTAACAATTCTCACAAGCATACATAGGAAAAATAGAGGGAAGAAAAGAGACTGAATCACATGAATGAAGAAATGAATATTGGTGTGTATCCTTCCATTGAATAATGATGAATAATAGTTTACATAAATAGTACATCCCTAATAGGAAAATTTAATTGTATGGAAACGACTCATAAAGCTCAAAATGGCTGACTTACCAAAATATAGCAAACCCCCATAGGTGGCTAAAGCACTTCCCAAATCTATCATGGACCTCATGAGTTGGAAAAAGCATGAGTGAGTGTTCAAGGAGATGGAAAAAAATTCTAATCATAGAAAATGGAGAAAAACTAATGGAGGATGGGTTGGAAACAAAAGCTCCCAGTTTCCTAGTTGACTAGCTTCTATCGTATGGATAGAAAGCAGGAAAAGCAGAAAAAGTAGAATAAAGCAGAATTTGCTGTAAAGTCTTGTATACTAATTCTGGATGGTCAAAAGGTGGTCTAGATCAACCTAGAATTGGAAATAAATAATTCCTAGGATATAGATGGCATGTATTGACTTTAAGGTGCAAGTGGATGCCAACTAATTAAGCTAGTGGGTGAATAATTAATCAAATAATGATTAATTATTTTATCCTAATTTGTGAGTGGGTTTAATATATTCCAACATACCTAACCGCAGTTTTAGAAATAATAACACACGAAATTTTCCTAATAAAAATTTACAAGGGAATAAAGGTAACCCATAGTTAAATCCAAATGGCCCTAGAAATAAAGAACCTGTTAATAATCACGGTAATTACACCAAGAATAATGAACAGAAAGAACCGGTAAAATGTTGGGAATGTAATGGTCCTCATTATGCATTAGCTTGTCCCAATCGAAAGAAGACTATCAACAACATACATACGTTGCAGGAGGAGATGACTGTTGGTGATCTAGCAAGGACAATTCCCAGGATCAACGCAGCACTGGAAAATAGGCAAGCAAAAACGTAGCACTGGAAAATAGGCAGGCAAAAACGTAGCACTAGAAAACAGGCAGGAAAATTATCAAACTTCCATGTTGGAAGTGGAAGGTAAGCTGAATCAAACACCTATATCTATTTTAATTTATCTAGGAGTTAGTTTAAGTTATATTTCTTTTGATTTAGTAGAAAAATGAAAGTTAGCAGTAGGAAAGTTTGCAAAGTCATGGTTAGTTTAGCTAGCTACTTGCGCAAAAAGAAAAGTGATCAGTTTTGTAAAGGATTGTATTGTAAACATGGATCAGTTTGAAACCTCTGTGAATCCTAATGTACTATATTTAGGTTCTTATGATATGTTAACTGGTATGGACTGGTTAGAACAACATAGGGTAGTTCTGAACTGTTTCGATAAAATGTTTACTTGCATAAATAATGATGGAGAAAGAGTAAATGTAGGAGGAATCCCTAGGAAAAAAACTATCAGACAGATCTCTGCTTTGCAATTAAAGAGAGCTGTTCGGAAGGGTTGTAAATCCTTTTATATGACTGTAATTAATGAAGAACATACTAATAATGAAGATAATCTAAGATTGGAAGATATTCCAATCCTAAGGGGATATTCGGATATATTTCCGGAAGCAATTCTAGGACTGCCTCCGAAGAGGGAGTTAGAATTCACTATTGAGTTGGTACCCGGTGTAGTTCCTAGCTCAAAAGCCCCTTATCAGATGAATATATTGGAATTAAATGAATTAAAATCACAGTTAAAATAACTTATTGATAAGAATTATATCAGACCCAGTGTGTCTCCTTAAGGAGCACTTGTTATTTTCGTTTATGTATAGATTATCGTCAACTTAATAAAATGACCATTAAAAATAGATATCCGTTGCCTTGCATAGATGATATTTTTGATCAACTATGTGGAGCGACTGTATTTTCAAAGATTGATTTACGATCAGGTTATCACCAGGTTCGAATAAAAGATGAATACATCTTTAAAACAACTTTTAGGACCAGATATGGTCACTATGAGTTTGTTGTTATTCCTTTCGGGCTTACTAATGCCCCGAATGTCTTCATGTGTCTAATGAATAATGTAATGAATAAGTATCTTGATAAATTCATAGTAGTATTCATTGAAGACATTCTAATTTATTCTAAGTCTAAAGAATAACATCAGGAGCACTGTTATAGCTGATTTCACCACTCCAGGTGAATCACACTTTGTATGGCTTTCCCCTGTCCCGCTGCAGACTCCTTAGACCTCGTGGACCATTTTTGGTCCTTTGATGTTTCCTTAATCATCCCTAAAAACATGTGAAAAATGATACACACGACTTTTAAACCTCTAATCACGTATATACGTGGGTTTGACCCCTAAAACCGCGTACATCGGGATGTGTACAAAATCCAAATCCTTTTGGAGTTTTCCTTGACATGGATCCGACTCACTTGACTCTTGGCCTTCCCTATGCCTTGAGATCACTCAGATTCGACCTTTCATTACCTCTTTGAAAAGATATATAAGGAACTCTATGGTACATTGAAGGAATATGAGAGAATTGAGAGCAAAGAAACTATAGTCTATTGTTTCCAAAACTTATGCTTGAGTCTGCATCCCTTTGTCCCTTGGAGCACTTTTGTGTTCTTCCCAAGATTTCCTTTTGCTTGTGAGCTTGCTATCGAGAGATAGAGGTCGAGGTGGTTGATGTGTCCCTTGACTACAATCTCTTGCTGGGTAGTAATTGGATGTACAATATGCAAGCCGTTGCTTCTTCCCTGTTTCGCGTTGTATACTTTCCACATAACAGGAAGGTAGTCACGATTGATCAAATGACATTCAAGAATCCGTCTGTTACCACATCTTCGGGAGCTTCGATCCTGATCGTTGAGCACTCTCAGATGGAAACTAGGAGTGTGGGTGTAGGCATGTATCCATCCCTCATGGGAAGCTTTATTTGTCCTGCACTAATTCTTATGATAGGATATAGTTTCGATGAGGCTTCGACATCTATGAGATCGGTTTCTTTTCACATGAGTCAGATGGAAGATCATTGGATTATTCCTACACCGAGTACTCCGAGTGAGCCCATCGTGAAGGACATGATATTGCTTGCAACTATGATAGCTTATTAAGCTAATCTCAAGTGTGTTGCAGAGCCTAGTCCTTCCTCTTCGCGGATGGAGGAGGAGGACCCTTATGTGCTACCGACATGGGTAGTACAGTCTTCTCATGTGCACGACTACCTTGATATGGTTTTCCATTCAGATGAAGCGATTATTGAGACTATGTCGGGAGTTGAGCCACCATTGGAGGAACTCCATCATAGATCGTACTTTCTTCCAGAGCTTGACCGCTTGAAGCATGAGGACTTTAGGGCGGTTCTTAGTGTGAGAGTTGGTAGTCCTATGGTTTCGTTAAGCTCTCCTGGTCAGATGGCTGACGAAAACATGGCGAACATATCTTCAACGATTCCTATTAACATATCTCGCGATCTTGGCAGGATAGAGAATGTCTATATTGGGGCGGAATGTTCCCATGCTGAGGTTCTAGAATAAACCAAGCTATTTAAAGAATTCCGTGATATTTTTGCTTGGTCTTATGATGAAATGCCAGGTATCGACCCTCATATTCTCGAGCATGAGATTAAGACTTATCCCAACGCTAAGCCTGTTCAACAACGGTTGCGTGTGGTGAATTCTAGGAAAGCACCCACGATTAAGGCAGAGATAGAAAAGTTGTTAAAATCCGGTTTTATCTATCCCATTCCCTTGACAGAGTGGGTTTCAAACCCCGTTCTGGTGGATAATAAGTAGGGAGCGATCCACATATGTATTGATTTCCGCGATTTAAATCGTGTCTGTCCTAAGGACAATTTCCCCACACTATTTATTGATCAGATTTTGGATGAGTGTGCGGGTAGCGAGGTTTTTTCCTTTATGGATGGATTTTCCAGGTATAATCAGATACAAATTAAACCTGAAGACCAACATAAGACTACATTGATTTGTCCTTAGGGAACTTTTGCATATCAGAAAATTCCTTTCGGCCTTAAAAACACCAGAGCTACATTTCAGCGGGCAATGACCTTGATCTTCCACGATCTCAGGTCAATCATCGAAGTATTTTTGGACAACCTTGCTGCTCATTCTCGTATGAGAATGTGTCATCCCTATCACTTGAGATTGGTATTCAAAATATGCCAGCACTATTTGGTTAGTTTAAATCCTCATAAGTGCATCTTTTGTGTGAAGTCAGGTCGTTTGTTAGGATTCATCGTTTCTAAAGAGGGTATAAGAGTCAACCCTTTAAAGGTAGAGGAAATACTTCAGTTGTCTCCCTCAAAGAATATTCATCATCTTCAATGTTTGCAAGGCATGGCAAACTTCTTATGGAGATTTTTTGTCAAATTTGCCAATTTGACTAGAGGCTTCATGCGTCTATTGAAGAAGGACAACCCCTTTTGTTGGGATGAGCGAGCCCATGAGTCCTTTGATGTACTCAAGCGAGCCCTAGCATCAGCTCCGGTGATTAGTCCCCCAGACTATAGCCATGATTTTCTATTATATGTGGCTGCGTCCATGGAGACGATTGGTATGGTTTTGGTTCAAGAGGATGAGGAGCTCCAAGAGCACATCATATACTATCTGAGCTGAAACCTTATTGAAGCAGAGATTTCTTATTCTCATGTCGAGAAGCTTTCTTTAGCTACCGTACATGTGGTTAAGCGGTTGAGACATTATATTCTCCTTCGCCAGACCTTGGTTGTAGCCCATGTCAATCGGTTTCAATTCGTCCTCACTCGAAGGATGATTGGGGGAAAATATAATAAATGGATCTTCATTCTGCAAGAATTCGATCTCGAATTTGTTTTGGTAAAATCGAAGAAGTCTTTAATTTTTGCAGAGCTTATATCGAATTTCCCGAGCGAGGCCGAGGAGTTGATTTGTGAAGATATGTATGTCGATGAACACATCTTCTTAATCTCAACTTTAGACCCATGGTATGGGCATATCATAATATATTTACAAACATTGAAGACCCCTACTCACCTCTCACGAGATGAACGACGACGATTATGTCACGTGTCTAAGAACTACCTCATACTGGATAACACTTTGTACCGCCATGGGGTAGATTCCATTTTACGATGTTGTTTAACTCATAAAGAGGCTGAGGTAGTGCTGAATGATTTCCATGGAGGGGCATGTGGTGGTCATTTATCTAGGCTTTATACAGCTCAAAATATCTTAAGAGCAGGTTATTTCTGGCCGTCGATCTTTAAGGATTGTGTAGATGCGGTTAAGAGGTGCCACCCTTGCCAGGTTTTTGCACATAATATGCACTCGAAACCTGCCCCGTTACATCCCATTATCACCGCCGGTCCCTTCACTAAGTGGGGGCTCAATTTTATGGATTGCAACCTAGCTTTGGCTGGGGGGCACCATCATATCATAGTGGCTGTTGATTACTTCATGAAATGGGCTGAGGCTATGCCTACAGTTAAATCCAACGGTGAGACAGCTGCCCACTTCGTATTCAACCAAATTATTACTTGGTTCGGAATTCCAAAAGAGCTTGTCACTGACCATGGTTCGCACTTTCAGAATCGTATGATGGAAGAGTTGGCATCAAAGTTAGGGTACAAGCAAAAGCATTCCTCCTCTTACTACCCTTAAGCAAATGGACAGGTAGAAGTAGTGAATAAATCACTCAAATCCATTCTCCAACGAACCATCGCACAAAGTAAGAATAATTGGCACATCATGTTATATCCTGCTTTGTGGGCATATAGAACCGCTGTTAAGACTTCCACGGGTTTTTCTCCATATCAACTTGTACATGGAGTGGAGTCGATATTGCCGGTTGAATGCGAGATTCCTTCTTTGAAGCTAGCTGTAGAACTCTTACCAGACACTTCACCATTGGAGGAGCATTTGGTCCACCTTCAGAAACTTGATGAGCAGTGTCAAGATGCCTTGGTGGCTCTAGAAGTAAATAAACGTTGCGTAAAGGTCCAGTACGATAAGTCTATCCATCTAAGGAGGTTTAGTGAGGGAGACTTGGTCCTTTTGTGGGATCAACCGAAAGAGCCCTTGGGGGCAGGAAAATTTAATCCTATGTGGCGGGGTCCTTACATGGTCAAACATGTGTTAGAGAAGGGTGCGTATGAGTTAGTGGATTACGAAGGAACAGCCTTAGTGGAGCCTAGAAATGGGCTCTATCTCAAGAAGTACTATGCATGATTTTCAGCCAAGGCTGGTTATTGTATATTATTGTACAGTTTTGCATAGTTAGGTCTTTTTCTTATCGTGATTGGGTTTGTGATTAGTTTCCATTTCTTTTGGCAGATGTCAATGGAATCTTCCACCTACATAGGATTCGCGGATGGTGCGATCCGTCACACTCAACACTTAGCCTCTGCTTCTTGGGTGATTTATACTCCTAGGGGTCAGGTACTGTCTTCAGGAGGCGTATGTCTGCGGCCATATTCCAACAATGTTGTTGAATATAGTGTCGTTATTGAGTTTCTATGGGATTCCATTTCACATGGCGTTCTCTCTCTTGAGGTACGTCTTGATTTAGAGTTAGTAGTGTCCCAACTTAATGGTTTGTACCATGTTAGAGATCCGATGTTATTAAGAAGACTCTTACGTGTGAGATTATTATAATGGAAATTTGACAATATAACATACATACACATTCCAAGAATTAATAATCAAGTTGCTGACTCATATGCTAACTATGTGTTAGATTGTCATTTGTTTCATTCACAATAAATTCATCACAAACAAAATTTTTACACATGTAAATAAATAAACCAATCACCATAAAAAAATTTATAAACATCCAAAATGTGGTAATACATAGTGTCATGATACAAAATTGGGGCTCTTGAGCCACCAACATATAATACACAGTAGTACAAAATGCATAGACTCCCAGGTATCTAATCCCATGGAGGAGGAGGAGGGTTTTGATCATGGAAGGTCACTACGTTTCTAGCTAGATGTTGGAATAATCACACCCATGCTCGTGGTACACCCACCACCTGGCGTTGCATAGCCTCAGGAAAGTACTTGACTTGCGCCATGGGAACCCTATGTGTCAGCCTCACAAAATTGGTATGAATTCTCTGGAGCGTCCGCTCCGCATCCACACCCATGATATCATCTCCTCTTCCCCTCCGTCTGTGACAAGGGAAGCCTTCCGGCCACTGTGGTCCCACATCTGTACAAAAATGGTAGATGTCACTATGTATTGTCATGCAAAAATATGTCTTTTGATTCCATATAATCAGAAGACACAAAAAATTAAATAACTCAAAAATTAAAAAAGAGAGGGTCGAGATTCGTTACCTATTTCACCATATGTCGATCCTGGTGGTAGCGGCATGTCCGGGTCCCCCTAGAAATCTATCCTTGCATAGGGGTAGTCATCAATGGAAACTATTTATCGTCGCCACCATGGAAAGAAGTCAGTTGGATAGGGTTTGGCCACCCTACCTCCCCCCAATATATGCATAGCATCTGTCCAACGCCATTGGGTCGGATCGCGAACCCCGTGGAGAGGAACGTCTACTCTAGGGCTCAATCCTGGAACATGCTCGAAGAAAAACGTGCTCAATATACTGCTAAACATGAAGTTTCACACTCTACCTGCCTTACACTCACTGAGCTAATGTTTCATGTTGCTCAGTAGTGTAGTGCTCCAGTCATAGATCGTGGGTCTCATGCACTCCACTGCATAGAACATCAGAGGCCATGAGGCCTGGTGGAGTGATGCCAAGCCTTCTATCCTGCCCAATGTCAATAGTATGGCCTTTAGGCCCATCACCTGTATAGCATTGGTAGGGACCTAACTCCCCACCTTCTCTATGTCTAGATAGCAGTACATTGCAATGTACTCATCGATAGTCGGGCCACCTCTTGGCCCACCATGAGAATGAAGGTTCACTACTTCCCCTCGTCGAGAAAGCCCAGTAATGAAGTATATGTCCTCCACCTTTATAGTGAGGGACATCCCATCTATCTGGAAGGACTCAGAGTCTGGATCCCAGTAATCCACCAGCATCTGCAATAGTCTTGGTTTGGCCCTCAAGCCACCGAGACACCAAAACTTATAGAGTCCACATGCACGTAGAGCTTGTTAAGCCATTAGATCGGCCCTTAATGCCTCCTCTACCTCACCATGTTCACGCTCTCTCCACTCTAGGACCATCCTGCACAATAAATTGCAAATTTTCCCATTAGATTATTGAAAAAACCTTATGTGCGGCCTCATACATGACTGTTTTCAAAACAGTCGTGTATGTACACGAGTATGGGGGCATTTTCCGCGTATATCCAGCCCTATACGCAGAAAAACCCTCGATTTTTGTGTGGGCCGCAGCGCCCTTTTTATTTTCGCCTAGAAAGCTTAATTGACCATGGAATTTGATAAAAATTGCATTGAAATGGAAGAGAAGAGCATGGGTAAATACCTGGAAGAAACGGTAGTGGATTCCGTCGGCTGGATCTCCTGGAATTCGCTGTTGAAAATCTAAGCTCAAATGGGTAAAAGTTTCAAATGTTTTATAATATTTTTAATTGTTTAATATTTATAGAAAATTTTCAAATATTTGAAAATTTTTACCCCCTTTCCTATATTTTTGACAATTTCTAACCATTTTGGACCGTTTTTGACATAATTCATGATGTAGAGGACCTTTTTCAGTGCCGTTTCAGTTGTTGGATTGACCCGTTCATGTCGATCTCAGGTATCATGTCTAAACTGACATATAGGTTAGGTTTCATCACCATTTGCATTTTGCATGACCTTATGACCATTTCATCATGACCTTAGGTACGAACCCAATCTATTGTGTCACAGAACCTTCTTGCTATTTTAGAAGTGGCATGATATGAGCGGTAGAGCTTCACCTTACATGGGTACCCTAGTTAGCACCTTATTTGCATTTGGTGCCCATGTTAATGTTTTCTCCTTTAGGGTGTGGGAGTCTGTTGTATAGTACTGCCATGACATTTCGCAAGAGCGTCATACTCCTCTTGATCTTTTGTTGGCCTATTTCCCTCAGGACTCCCTCATGTCAAGTTGTGAATGCATTGTCATGAGATTTTCCTGCCTTATTGAGCTTTATGTTGGCTTCCCTAACATTGCGTTTCATCCATATAGCCCGATTATGTCTCATGTCTAGCCATGCAGAGCCATTTTTTATATCCTTCGCAGCTTGTTTCCCTTTTTACCGGGAGGGGATTTCCCCCCGAGTGTCGATATCCTACACATGTATCCTTGCATTGAGCATAGGTATGTTCCACTGCTTGGAACTAGTTTTTTTTCCCTTATGACACTCATCCCCTCCTAGTCTGTAACTATAAAGTAATTTTACTCTTTTTCAAGCTTTTTAAATAATTGAAAAGTCTAAAAAAATCAAAAAACCAAAAATTCGGATAAGGAAAGATGTTATCTTTGGAAGCTGTCGAGTCGTGTCACCTTCGAACAGAGCACTGTATATCACATCCATTGGTTGGGTTTATAGTTTGACTTTAGGAGCTATACTCATTTATCTGAGTTTATCTCCACCGACTGGTTAAGCTTCCAGTCCCCATGGAGCCTTTGTCGATGCCTCCTATGTCACAGAGATGTCCCAGTTTGTATATCGAGTCTATGCTACCTTTATTCAGTCACCATACATCGTTATGCTCTTGTTCGAAGGAAGTTGAATCCTGAGTCAGCCATTCCTCAGTTATCTTGACTTTGCATGTCAGCCATTCCCAGTACAGTTATTGGTTCATGCACCTTATGATCGAGTCCTTCCACATTATACAACTTTGCTAAGTACCTCGTGTTGGATGATGGGGGATGCCTTAATTCCCTCCTTCCAGCGGATTTCATCCCATCGACTTCATATCATTTATTCTGGGATTGGAATCTAGAGTCATTTTGAGTGCCTTGAGACTTGCAGTCATCAGTGGCAGGTTCTCTCGTCATCGACAGTATTTGGGAATACATCAATGTCCCCTGATCGATGGATCCTCTCAAGTGTTTGAACTCAACACATTTATTCACACTTGTTAGTTTGCACTCTAGTACCTTGATTCCCATTTTCATTATCGGTGGGTGATCTCACGTCTGTTAACGGTATACATCAATCACCGGTAATTAGATGATGGACTACTATGTTCGACCTCGACACCTCTATTCACATAGTAGGACATGTACACGTAGCGGTTTGTGTAGAAGACTTTCCAGATTGGTGGCATCTCTTATATGCTACCTCCTTGATCATGCCAGTGTTCACGAGATTTCAGCTCTCGTGACTTGATTCCAGTATATGTCAGACATTTCCAGCCATTATGGAGATATTGATCTGTTATATATCTTCAGCCATTATGGAGATCATGGTCCTTTGTATATCTTCATCATGGAGATTCTGATCTATGTATATTGTACGTGGCGATGACCACTTATGTGTATCATGCCTATTCATGGCCATTGTACTCTTATGTATCTGGGACTGCTATATGTATTTGCAGTTATGTGCAGAGTTGTATCATTGTACTATGCTGATTGGGTGGCTGGTCTTCCACTTGGGATTCTTCATCACTCCACTTCTGGGATGGACTTATAATGTATTTCGACCATCGTATGACCCCTTTGACCTCACACATTAGGGGGCATCTGTTATAGCTGATTTCACCACTCCAGGTGAATCACACTTTGTATGGCTTTCCCTTGTCCCGCTGCAGACTCCTTAGACCCCGTGGGCCATTTTTTGTCCTTTGATGTTTCCTTGATCATCCCTAAAAACATGTGAAAAATGATACATGCGACTTTTAAACCTCTAATTGCGTATATAGGTGGGTTTGACCCCTAAAACCATGTACATCGGGATGTGTACAAAATCCAAATCCTTTTGGAGTTTTCCTTGACATGGATCCGACTCACTTGACTCCTGGCCTTCCCTATGCCTTGAGATCGCTCGGATTCGACCTTTCATTACACCTTTGAAAATCTATATAAGGAACTCTATGGTACATTGAAGGCATATGAGAGAATTGAGAGCAAAGAAACTATAGTCCATTGTTACCAGAACTTATGCTTGAGTTTACATCCCTTTGTCCCTTAGAGCACTTTTGTTTTCTTCCCAAGCTTGCATTTTGCTTGTGAGCTTGCTATTGAGAGATGAAGGATTGAGGTGGTGGAGGCCCAAGTGGGGGATTCAGTTTCTTCGATTCGCAGACGTGCCGACAGAGGTTGTATCTATTGTAATCTCTAATTTATATTAATAGAAATATCTTTTCCTGTCCAATAATGTGTGTTTGAATGAATATTTTATCCACGGGATTATGTCAAATGCTTATACATTATTGATTATATATGCTAGGATAGATCTAAAACCATTATATATAGAATGCTTGTATTGTTTACTTGTTGTTGAGGAAGTAATTTATCAATTCAAGCTGAAGTTGGAAAGCTCAACGGGGATCTACTTCAACCATCCGGAATAAGGTACGAGGTCTGATACTTTAGTGTTAGACATTTATTTTCTATTGCATATAGGAAAGGATTGATTTCTGGAGTCAAGCTGTCTGTTGTGGTACCCCAAGCCATAGGAATTTCTCTTCGTAACAAGCACTTAGAAATTGTTTTACAAGAATTACGAGAACATCGGCTTTATGCAAAATTTAGGAAATGTGATTTCTTTAAGGATGATATATAGTACTTGGGTCATGTAGTGACTAAATAAGGGATCTTTGTTGATCTAGGAAAGATAAGAGCAATCGAAGAATGACCAGTCCCAAAATACGTAACTGACATACGATCATTCATGGGGATTACTGGCTATTATCGAAGATTCATCGAAGGGTTTTCAAGAATTGCAACCCATAACTTCTTTACAGAAGAAAGGGAAGAAATTCGAGTGGATTCAAAAGTGTGAAGATAGTTTTAAGAAGTTAAAAACATTATTAACTACTGCACCAATCTTAAGAATTGCTGATCCTAATAAATACTTTATAGTATGTACTAACGCATGCAATGACGGTCTAGGTGAATTTTTAACTCAGGAAGGACATGCCATTGCATATGAGTCTAGGAAGATGAAGATGAAGATTCATGACAAAAACTATGCGACCTATGCCTTAGAATTGGCTGCTGTCATACATGCCTTGAAGATGTGGCGCCATCACTTAATCAGAAGAAAGTTTATATTAATGATAGATAATAAAGGGTTAAAATATTTGTTGGATCAACCTAACTTAAACGCAAGGAAAGATAGGTGGCTAGCTTTCCTTAGTGAGTACGATTTTGAAATCCAACATATTAAGGGAAAATAAAATAAGGTTGCTGATACTTTAAGTAGAAATGAAAAACTGAATTTTATAGCGGCAATCATCACCTATAAAACAGATTTAGAAGAACAACTAGGGGAAGGAGTAAGGTTGGATGAAAATGATCAGAAATTACAAGAAAAGGTAACAGAAAATTTAATTGAAAGTTTAAGTACAGGGTATAGTCTAAATGAAAAAGGATTATTACTATATAAAGATATATTGTATATACCTAATGTACCTAAGATTAAGTTACTGATTTTAAACAAAATTCACAAGACTCCTTACTCAGGACATCATGGTTATCAAAAAACTATAACCATGTTAAGGAAGGATTATTTTTGGCCAAACATGAAGAATGAACTAGCAGAATACATTCCCAAGTGCTTTGAATGTCAGCAAGTTAAGACTGAACACCAATGTCCATCCGGGTTACTTCATCCATTACCTATTCCTAGCTGGAAGTGGGAAATAATCATCCTTGATTTTATTACAAGACTACCTAGAAATCAAAATTTGAATGACTCGATAATGGTAGTCGTTGATAAACTTAGTAAAGAAGCTCATTTTATACCTGTAAAAACTACTTACAAGGCTGCTAATATTGTTGATATATTCCTGAAACAAAATTTTCGTTTACATGGGATACCGAAAGTAATAATTTCAGACAGATACACTAAGTTTATGGGCAATTTCGTGAAGTCTTTGTTTAAAGGATTGAATACTACTTTAAATTTCAGTACCTCTTTTCATCCTCAGATGGATGGACAAACTTAAAGAGTGAATCAGGTATTGGAATATATGCTTAGAATGTATGTTAAGAAACAACCAGGTAAATAGGAAGATTACTTACACTTGGTAGAATTTGCTTACAACAATCACTACCAAGCTTCAACAAGATACAATCCATTTGAAATTTTGTATGGCAGGAAGTGCAATACCCCCATCTCATGGAGTAATCCAGTTGACAGGTTAGTATTAGGACTTGAACTATTAAAAGAGATGGAGTTAATTGTAAAACAGGTGCAAGGTAATTTGAAAGTTGCGCAAGACCGACAGAAAAGTCAAGCAGATCTTAAACGAATTCAAAAAGAGTTCCAAGTTGGTGAACATGTATTTATTAAGGTAAGGCCTAAAAAGAGTTCTCTGAGATTAGGAAATTGTGCTAAGTTAGCATCTCGATATTGTAGACCTTTTGAGATACTGTCCCGAATAGGATAGGTGGCATATCAATTGGATTTACTGCCAAATTTGAAGGTTCATAATGTTTTTCATATTTTTGTGTTAAAAAACCTTTGTACATGATGCTACTCATGTTATAAACTGGAATGATGTGCAGGTGGAACCTGAAGGAGATTTTCTAGTGGAACCGGATTGTATCCTCGAAAGGAGGGAGATCTTGCTTCGGAATTGCACCATTGGTCAGGTGAAGGTGCAATGGAAGCACCTTAGTCCAGAAGGAGCCACTTGGGGATTGGAGAGTCAAATGTGGGATGCATATCCAGTTCTGTTCCAGGGAAATTCTGGGGACAAAGAATAAATAACATCGAGGACGATGTTATAATTTAAGGGGGTGTGTATGTCACATGCCCCAATTTGCAAAACATTTTATGTTTTAAGAAACATTATGTTATATTTTATTATAAATTTTGTAATCAATGACCAAGTGCAGTCAAGGATAATTGAATGTAATTGCTGAATATTTTATTAATAAATAAATGAAAGATGAGACAACAACTTAAGGAAGTCGTTAAATGAATGTTTCACTGGTCACTTGGTGGAGAAGGCTGGGTTGAGAGAAGATTGACACTTGGCGGTATCCTTCTAGTTGTTGTAGGTGGAAACTTCCCTATTTTTGTGATCATGTTCCCCAAGAAAGTGGAACAAGAGCAGGTGTCTCATTAAGTGAAAACTGACCCAAAATACCTAGGCATGCTAATAAAAAATTCTCATTGAAGACATATGAGGCTGATCCTTCTTGACTTGTGAACATTCTGAGTGAATGAAGTGCATAAGAAAATTCGATGGAGGGGACTAGCTGAAGTATGTTTTTAGTGGAAAGTGCTGAAGACCTGAACTAGTGCAGCTATTCTAAACTTAGTTCATACTGCTATATGCAGAACATATTTACTGTTGAACACTCAGTAGAGTTGCATAGGATTACTAAACTACATCTCTCACCTAGTATTTCTACCAAGTGGACCAGGAGACAAGCTCGGGGGTCCTGATATTTGCAGTCCAGCTTTTCTCCAGGAGTTGGTTGGGAGGAACAGTTTCCTTAAGTTGTTGTCACCTCTTCTACATTTCCAGGTTCTACTTGATTTATATAGCTTTCTAATTGTTTATTGTTATCTGGAAGGTTTGAGTTTAACCAATGATATGTTATGTTTATGTTTTGTTGCTGCTAGGGTTAGTTAAAAGAAATAATTTTACTGTGAAAATATAGTTAAATGCTAGATTAGATAGTTTAGGGTAAATGATTAGAAGAGTTTCCAGTTTTATTGATAGATTAAAAAAATACCTCACTGTATTTTTCCACAAATTTTAAAGTTAGTACTCTAGTACTGTAGGTTATATTAGATTTAGTTAAAGAATCAAATGAAGTATGCATTAATATGTTTATTTACTTTCTACAGGTTTCATAAGATTTATTCATCTGTATATTTTCCTTTCTATTTAAAAGTTTTCCTTAGATAGAGTATTCTATATTATATAGACAAATCTGTCTCTAGGAAAGTTTAAAAAAAAATGTAAATACAATTAATCTGTGTACTTACTTACACAGTAGATAGGTTATTTTACTATAAGTCTAGTATTGTAATAATTAACAGATGTTATAAAAACAAAATTTAAATAAGCAGGGTTAACATAGAAGAACATTAAATATGGCTAGAAATTTACTGAGATAAATTCATCATTAATCCAAGTAAAACGAACTAGAATAACATTATAATCAATACTAACCATGTAATAATTTAAAATTAAATAGGGATTTTATAAATAAAACCTATATTGAATAAACTGTCAAAATCAGGAATATCTTTACCTTCTCTTTTATTAGCAAAAGTATTTTACAAATACACAGATAAATTGATTTAAACATACAATTCTTCATTTATTTAACCATAATTATCTGATAGATAAACCTACCAAAATGAAATACATTATCTAAAAGAAAACAATGTTAACACTGTATGAGAATTTAAACTGAGAGAAAGTAAGTAATAACCTTTCAACATATATTAACTCAGAAAATACAGTAAAGAATTAGGTTGCATAGTCCATCTTTCTTCCATCTACTTACTAAAGAAATTTTTTATTGACAGTAAAAAAATCAAACTATAATTTAGAAACTAACTGTCTGAAACATTTCATTTCATTTTTAAACATAATCAGAATAAATATCAATTTACAGTAACAAAATTTTTGTTTAGGATATTTAAACAGAATCAAAGAAAACCAGAACAGTTAAGAATATCACAATTGCCATCTTTTACTTAAAACCACAGTGTATAATTATTATCAAAATATAAATTACAAAACGGTAAGCTTTGATCTTATCCAAAATTTAAATAGCATTTAAACCCTAAACTGAAACTATATCAGTTACAGCCTAATGGCCTGTTCAAACAAAGCCACAGCTTAAAATCCGGCATCAAAATAACATTACTGTAATTCAAGCATGGCCGAAGAGGTCCCAAAAATAATTTAAAGCCCCAAATCTTTCCAACACAAAACAACCACTAGGGCTTTTAAAAATTCTTAAATAACACATCATAGTATCGACCTCATGGCCTTTCAAAAACAAATGGAGCACCTTATAGCCATGGCCGGATAGTAACCCAAGAACCACGCTGGCAGAATCAACTAAGACACCATACAACCATAGCAGAAGAAAACCTCAGGAAAGACCGAGGCTTACCGGAGGGTCACTAAGCCTGAAAAATACCTGTGTGGTGTTTTATGGTTTGTATTTCCAGCTTGGAGTAACCATATTGCAACCTGCACAAATTTAATCAATACTGAGTGAGAAACTTATATCTAATAAAGTTGTTAGTTTACAAAGAAGGGCAAATTAATTATTTTACAAACAATTTCCTCACATGAAGAAATTGACCTTGGCCTCGAACTGGTTAATGAAATTAGACCCTTGCCACCAGAGCATCTACGCCGAGAAACGATGGTAGCTCTCTCAGTAAAAACCCCAACACGAAATATGCCAGCCCAAAAACTAAAACCACGATGAGACAAAGGTAAAACCAAAACAGTATGAATCAGGTGGTGAAAGCAGTTAAACCCTACACTAAACCAGAACAATCATTAAACAGTAAAAACCCCATTGCAACAGTTTAAGAGTTGTGCTCACTCTCACTGCACCATGCTTGAAGATTAGCACACGTAGAAGAATATTAACGACAAGGGAGATCACTTTCACCCAAAGGATTGGTTTAAGCGACAAAGACCATGCACTAACAGATAGAAATAAAGGTAGTGAAAACTCACTTATGTAGAGAATGGTGAGGAAGTGAAAGACTCTTACAGGTAAAGGTAAGCCATGGAAGCAAGTTTTTCAATCGCAGCAGGATCGAAATGGTGAGACCATACGACCATGAGCTTGCGGCCTTCCCTTCTCAGAGCATTGTAAAAAGATGAGGTAAAATGCAATTTTAGGGTTTTAGGACAATCTTATATTGCTTCCAAGTTCAACCAAAACCATAATCAACGAACATTAACCACGTGTCCTCGGATTTATTTGCAAAAAGTGGGTTTTTTGCAATAGTTGAGATCTCCTTGGAGCAACCTACACACATTAGTATTTTACAAAGAAAAACTATGGTTAATAACCTTTTCTTTAACTCACATTATCGTGACTTTATAAATATGCATTTTATAACCCTAACAAGTATAGTAGGGAGGAAGAATTTATACTAAGGTCTATATCCTTACTTTTGCAATCTTTGGAATGGTAAATAGTTATACAAGAATTTATTTAACTTTATTTGCTTATTGAACAACAAATTATGAGAAACCTTAGCATGATAAAGAACTCGTAAAAGAATTAAACTTTTATGTATATGAGGTTGAAAGAATAGGAGGTGTATAGCTTGGTTTTATTTAATTTAGGTATAAAGCTTAGATATATATATATTTCTTGGTGGGATAAAGATCATATAAAAATTGTACCATTACTGTTTCGCTTGTTGGTAATTCTTAGAACAGTTTAGAAGAACTATATTATATACTAGGTTTTATTTCCACATGTGAATAAAAGTCAATGTATTTTATAATTACACCTAGATCATAGGATTCCTAAGTTTATTTAACTCATTATTTGTGGAAAAGAAATACTCTTGAGTCTAACTCAGCATCGAGTAAGTAAACAAAGGAATCTGCTATACAATTTCACTAGAGTTATATACAAGAACTAAACTGAAAATAGATTGATGAAAGTTAAACGAACCAGTTTTAGTTATAGCGAATTGGAAGAGTAACTGAACTAAGTTCAATTTAATAAAAATACTTTTATTACTAGTAACTATGTAGAACATAAATAATCAGATCAATGATACCTCTTTTACTGTTCAAAGCTGTAAAATAAATAAATTTACTAGCATTCTATTTTATGCTAGTTGAGATAATAATCTCGATCTGGAAACTGGTAACAAACTTCTTACCTGTAAAAGAAGCATCACTTCACTGCATTAGCTATAAGCTAAGTAAGCCTCGATCTCAACTAAAGTTCTTTCCTACTTTCATAAGATAGTAAAAAAAACTTAGTACTAGAAATTAAACAGACGTTTCAATTCCTATTATTCCAAATCATAACCTGCTAAATCAAATCCTTAACAATGAATTATGACAACAAACTAATAAGTATACAAAACTAGAGATTAACAAAAGATTCATTTCTAGTTTAATATTGTTTAAAATAACTGTTAGCAGTAAATTGTTCCTATGCAGTGACGACTACAAACATTTTATGTTACATGAAAATTTTTAAATTTTTACGAATTTTTGGACTATTACATTGGTTTTGGAAGGTCAATGATATATTTAGTATTTTTCAGCAGATCTCTTTCAGCCATATTTATCGGGAATTCAATATAGTTGTTGGTATTCTTTCCAAGCAGGTGATTGGATCTGGGAGTGGGCATATTGTATGGGAACTGTATCATGGAAATACAATGATAGATTCAGGCCTCTTAAGTGTTATGATTATTAATCCTCCCTTGGTCAAATGTATATTAGATTAATTTAGCCTAACTTAGGAACCTTAATTAATTATTTGGGTCCACTAGTACAATTGGGTCCACTTGGCCTAATGGGGCCACATGTACCAGTCACTAGAGTGTGGGGAACACTGCTAGAGGTTAAATTCCACTTACTACATGTGCATGCATTAGTTTGGGCACCTCCTAGCCAATCCCTACATTTTAGGAGCCACTGGGAGTCCACCAACCTACATCACTGAGTTGGAGTTAGTACTAGTTAGTCTTAGTTAGCCTCTAGTTACTTTTAGTTAGTTCACAATCAGTTAGCTAGGGATAGCTATGCATGGCTAATGCATGGCTGCATGAAGAGTAGGTTCCTTTTCCCAACTACCACACTCAGTTTCACTGAGTTAACTAGTTATTAAAGATTGATTGAGTTGTTTGGACATCTGGGAGTTGATCTTTGGACTTTGATATTGATTGAGACAACATGAGTTACATGGTTAGTTAGATACAATCACATCTAGTTGGTAGATTCAAAATTTTCCCTAATGTATTCGAATTATTCCTATTTGTAAACTATTGTAACACCAGATTAATTATTGTGAATGATACGATAAATTCCTGAGCAATACTCATACGTTTCATATGTGGTTTGTTTTGTTCAGTTTGTATCTTCATTCTCCATTTATTGCAAACATTATTAGAACTATCTGCTTGAATATCTAAATGGAATTCAAATTTTAATATGGTATCAGAGCCTTCTTAGGCAGGTTTCATGTTTATTTCTCTCCGTTGAACATAAGAAGCAGCTGGGTATCCAAAAAACTCCCCTATGACGATTTCCTAGCTTTGAATTTATTCAGAGCAATGGAGAGGGTGCGACAGAACCTGAAAAAATGTTCATGTCGGGAGGAAAAGAATGATTCTAATAGTTCATATGTTTTTAGTGTTTTGTACTGAAAATTGACAGGTGCTACGTAGCTTGTGTGAAGTTTTGTGATCTCTCAGCCGGAAGAATTATGGATTCTCAGCCTCCTACTCCTCGGATCCTCACAACTTCGAATTACCTTGATTGGAGGATTGATATGAAGCTGGCCTTATGCAAGCATGGATACCATAGGATAATACTTGGAAGGGAGGTCGAGCCCCGTCAGCCTGTTGAAAGAAACAAGTTTCTGAACAGCTTAGATGAAGAATTTGGTTATCTATGCACTTATATATCCAGATATCTCCTCTTCCACCTAGAAGGTTTGAGGACACCCACAAAATCCTGGGAGAATATTGAAGACTTGTTTGGAAAACAAGACGAGTTTCGAGGACACCTCCTGGAGAATGAGTTGGTAGCCTTACATCCGAGCAATTTCGATACTATTGAGCAATTATTTACTAAATTCAAGTCTCTTGCACTTCAATGCAAACAATGTGGAATAGAATGGAAGGATGAGTAGAATGTCCTTTTCATATTCTGTATTCTGAGTATTATGTATTTGTTTCTATATTTCATTCCAAGTGGGAGGGATTCGTCGATTGGAAAATTCCTTCATTAGATTCTTTTTCTGAGACCTTAATCAAAGAACAAGATAAATTGATTCTCATGAGAGTCATCAAGACATCCAAATATCAAGCTCTCCTAGTTACTGACTCTTCCAAAGTGCAAGCAAAGAGGAAATCAAAGAAGAAGGAGCCAAAAGCAGCTAATTCGAATCCTGAACAGAATCAACAAAATTCCGAAGGAGCCTCTGGCTCTAAGAAAAAGAAGAAGTTCAAAAAGAAGTTATATCCCTATTGTGAAAAGGGGTACCATCTTGAAGATTATTGTATGAGGAATCAACTTGATGAAATGTTATCTCTTCTCAAGCAGCATAACATTGCTCCCCCAAGAGCAAAGAATCCCGATGAAGAACCATAAACAAAAGATGATGAAAGGTTCCATGCTTTGAAAGCTAGAATTATACAGTCCACATCATACATAATTGATTCTAGAGCTTCCAATCACATGGTTTATTCCAAAGAATCCTTCTCTACCCTCTCACTTTCAAAGGGGCCTAACATTGACATGGGGGATGATTCCCAGATTCTAGCAGAAGGAAGGGGATCAGTCATAGCGAAGCATGGTGAGTTCAATAATGTATTGTTTATTCCCCCCCTTACTGCTAACCTATTGTCTGTTTATCAGATGACTCATACAGGCTCTCCGAAGATAGTTACATTTGATTCAGAAAAAGTTGAGATTACAGAAAAATACATTGGACAACTAGTAGCGAAAGCTATTGAAAATCACTCTATCAAAGCTTATGAGTTCTCACATTTCTTACTTGTCTCTCCTCCTAAAACTTTATTGTCTCATGCTAACAATACCAGCAAGATTTGGCATGAGATATTTGGCCATCTCAATTTCAAATATCTGCAACAACTCCACAATGATAAAATCGTTGAAGGTTTTCCCTCCATCCAAACTTCCAATGGAGTATGTGCTGGTTGCTTGGTAGGTAAGCATTAAGAAAAGAAGTATGATGTTGGGAAGGAACATAGAGCTGCCTTTATACTTGATTTGATACATAGTGATGTATTGGGACCTATGCCCCCAAAATCCATTAATGGATGCAGGTACTTCCTCACCTTTATTGATGATTGTTCTAGGTACTGTTGGATCTACTTCATGAAACAAAAATAAGAGGTTTTTGAGACTTTTAAAGTTTTTAAGGATATGGTTGAGAACAATTTCAAAAAGAATATCAATTCAATAAGATCTTATAAAGGAGGAGAGTACATCAAAGGAGATTTCCAGAATTTCTGTGAATCAGAGGGGAATCGAATGAAACACTCAGTTCCATACACACCACAACAGAATGGTGTGGCTGAGAGGAAGAACAGATCAGTGAAAGCGATGGAAACATGCCTTCTCCATGCCAAACATATACCTCCTTCTCTTTGGGCTGAAGTAGTAAACCGTGCTTCGTATTTGCAGAATAGGATGCCCCACAAGTCAGTGGTTGGGATCACTGCATTTGAAGCACTGCATGGGCATAATCCCAATGTCTCTCATCTACGAGTTTTTGGTTCTAAATCTTGGGCTAGAATACCACTTGACAAGAGGAATGCCTTCCAAGCCCAAATTAGCGAATGCATTATGCTGGGATATGCAGAAGATGCAAAAGCTTACAAACTGATGGAGTTTGCAACCAGAATATGCTTTATTGAAAGGAGTGTCCAGTTCAAAGAAGATCAGTTGTATGACACACCTACAACAACTTAGGAAGGTATAACTATTTCTCCACCTATGTTTGATGATGATGATGTGCTACAAGTTTCAGATTCAGATGAAGAAGATCACATTTAGCATGATCTTGTTATTGAGACTAAATCTTAAGATATTCTAGATACACATCCAATATCCATTCCTAATCGGAAGCCTATTCCTAGATGGGCTCAAAATATCCTTGATGCAGCTGGAAGTGGTACTGGAAATCTAGAAGATAGAAGAAGAACAATGTCCCAGTATCAGAATGAACATGTTGCACTATCTCTCACAGATTTGCTCCCTACAGAATGGTGCAACAAAGTTCCAGGTCGGTGCTACTTGATGATGGCGAATGATAAGCTACATGGCCCACATAAGCAGAAACTTGAGCATTCCCTACCTTCACCATCCAGAAGAGACAAACAAAGTCATCAATTCAGAAGTAAATTGAAAGGTCCACTGATGGACCATGCTGTTGCATAGAGTTGTAAATTTGAAACAGTGTTTTTGCTCAAGTTATTTTTCTAAGGAGGAATCTTATTTCTTTTAAAGATAACTTGCAGTTTGCTATTTCTTCTTATTTTGAGAGGGGGGGGGGGGTTCCCATGAGGTTTTCCCCTATTTCCTCGGTTGTATTAAGCATCATTTNGGTGACCTATGGTCTTGTTACCATGGCCCATAGTTTTTCAAGTTAGGATTCGAGGGGGTGTTAGGATTATTAATCCTCCCTTGGTCAAATGTCTATTAGATTAATTTAGCCTAAATTAGGAGCCTTAATTAATTATTTGGGTCCACTAGTACAATTGGGTCCACTTGGCCTAATGGGGCCAAATGTACCAGTCACCAGAGTGTGGGGAACACTATTAGAGGTTACTTCCACTTACTGCATGTGCATGCATCAGTTTGGGCGCCTCCTAAACCAATCCCTACATTTTAGGAGCCATTGGGAGTCTTGGCACCAACCAACATCAGTTAGTTGGAGTTAGTACTAGTTAGTCTTAGTTAGCCTCTAGTTACTTTCATCTAGTTCACAATCAGCTAGCTATTGCTAGCTATGCATGGCTGCATGTGGAGTAGGCACCTTTTCCCACCTACAACACTCAGTTGCAATGAGTTAACTAGTTATTACTGATTGATTGAGTTGGTTGGACATCTGGGAGTTGATATTTAGACTTTGATATTGATTGTGACACCATGAGTTAGATGGTTAGTTAGATATAGTCACATCCAGTTGGTAGATTTGAACTCCCCCCTAATGGATTCGAATTCTTCCTATTTGTACACTATTGCAACACCAGATTAATTATTGTGAATGATACTGTAAATTCCTAAGCAATACTCATTCGTTTCCTGTGTGGTTTGTTATGTTAAGTTTGTATCTTCATTCTCCATTTACTGCAAACATTATTAGAACTATCTGCTTGAAGATCTAAATGGCATTCAAATTTTAATATTAAGTTTTCTTTAGTCTTATATTTTTGTATCTTTTTCCGAGTCCTTTGGTTTGGTTGCTAGATGCTCCCTCATCCATTTTATTTTGAGCTATCCTTAATGTATTTATGGTCTTTATATGGATTTTGATCCATTGATGCCGGTTGAATTTCTGAACTGATATGTGGTTTTGAGGGAGACTCTTTCTAATATGTATTTATGACACAATTTTTCATTAATATAAATTTGTCTATTATATGTGAAAAAAAAACAAATCCCTGAAAAAGAAAGTTCATGAGTAGGGAGGGGAACGTCTCTGAAATAGAGTAGTATTATGAGGTAGAATTTTTGGGAGGATAATAATTCTTTTTTCAAATAATAAGAATAATGTAGGATGTATATTTCATGTTTTTATAAATTTAAAATAATTTGTGTTACCATTATCTAGTTCTTATTTTTAATTTCTATATATAAAATATAAAATTTGGTATGACATAATTAACATAGCATGAGATCATTAGTCTCATGAACTATAGTAAAATTATATATAAATTTTTGTATGGAATAATTAGCATAGAATGATATCATTAGTCTCATGAATTATATTGATGGTTAGATTGTTCTTAAATTTTATTTAATAGTATATTAGTTACCGAAGGTGTTATTAAGGGGAGGGTCCTCCTCCAGCTGTATGTTGATAGTGAATGAGGAGCCGCCCTCTGTATTTATTAAATTTAAAAAATAAATTTGTTGCATATATTTATTTGTTCACGGCAATGATCTAGCATGTCTCCAGGTTTCTCGCTTAGTAGACCTTGGAAAATGAGTCTTTCCAAGCGCCCTTTCTTAAGGCAAAGCTCTATAATATTGAAAATTAACCCCATTAGTACTCGGCCTTTCTATGCCTCCTGTAGATTTTTTCTTTTTAATGGCGTGTTGATCATGACCGATCAGGAAAATCCTTTGGTGAGACTTTTTCTCATATGTACATCTGTGAAGGATTTTTTTGTTTGCTTCGTCGTGACTTCTCAAACACTAATCGCATGTATAATACGAGTATGTTTTGGGATATAGACAACTACAATATCTTCCATATTGGATACATGACATGAGCAAATCCTATAGATTTGGAGGAAGGAATTGTGATAATTAATACAAGAAAACAATATGAGCCTCTGGATTACAAACATACTTGTGCTGAAACATGTGAAGGAATGTTTTGCATTGAAATATCTCGTCTGAGAATCCCATGTTGCCACACATGCAACATTCCTTTGTTCTACTTTCCACCGTCATGATTTTCATTATTTTACATCCAGATTCATCCATATTTTCAAGAAAATTGTCACTAATTGCAAGTGGGAACTGTTAGAATTCAAAGAGAAATGGATATTATATGCATGATCGTATCAGGTCGATTCAAAGGTGGCCCTAAAGCCGATAAAATGTTCATGGAGGTTTGTGAAAAGTATATGATCTAGATAACATCCAGATTCCAGAGAGGCAAAGGCAGGCAGGTTGTTTTCTACTGTTTCTAGAAGGAAGTTGGGCCATCATCGGTGGATGACACATACTAAACAATGTAGTTGTCACATCTGTCGCTTGCCCTCTCGTTATATGGTCACTAATCACAATCAATATGTCTGCTATAAAAACAAAAAACAAAATAGATCTTGTAGTAACTTACAACCAATAAAGCGCTGCCTAGAACTACAACAATGGCTATTAGGGAAGTATTGATGGTGGTGGTGGTGTAGTTGTGATTGGTGGGTCATTTACATATGGATGCATCTGGTGAGGCTTCCCATCCAAACTCCTATCTACCTACTGAAATTTCCCTTCGACGGGATTGCTCCGGAGGAAAACTCATGGTGAATTTCTTTAAAAGATCTGTTTCAAACCTATAAATTTGTTGAAAATACATAGATGTAATTGTTTACTATGTTTGTGGAGAATGAAGGATAATAAACCCACTGCAAAATCATAAATAATGCCACTACAAATTTAGAGTGAATTGATGTAACTACACAAAATTGATAAGAAAAATGCAAACCACCTCAGAGAAAGCGTATTCATGGTGTGCTAAGCTATGAAAAATTATGGAATACCCTACCCATTAGGAAAATAGACTCCATGGTTACAATTTCCATGAGTCTTTGAGCTGGTTAATGTAAAACCAACACATTCTAAAATTTGAAATCGAACTGATATTGAATCACAAACGCCTAGCCCTGGGACTGCCAAATGTTATGGATTTATTCTTTCAGGTTTTTTATTATAAAAATCCTAGATTAGAAAGAAAATTGAACCTAACCAAGTAATTTTCCAAATTGTAGCGACAAAAAATATTTTCCAGAATTTATTTTGTGCTTGTTTGAATACTTTGGCTGTCAAAATATAAGAAAAGCAACAACTGGAATATTAAACGTTGGAAAGGATGCAACTAGCATTGAATTTTCCTTTGTGCACACTGCCACCTATATTAATTAATGAATATCGTACATCTCAGTGTTAAATACCTCTTATGTCATGTCTTTCTTGGAACTTTGTGCAATGTTCCCAATTATGATATGCAGACCTGAAAACTAGCTAATGCTGCAAATTAAATAAAATTTCTGATATTAAATTGCAACCACTCAGTGAATCTTCAGACTAGGTAATTCAAGGTTTTTTGCAGGGAAAATTTGCAGACAAGGGAGTAGGAAATGGTAAGAAACCAAGATTAAGTTCAGAATTTTGAATTCCTTTCCCCTAACACATTATATTGGGTACCATTTAGGTTTCATATTATGCTATGTGGAAACCTACTCCCACGCTTCTGGGTCACCCAACCGTGAAACTAGGGAAATTATTTCCGTCCTTTCAACCAGGGTCTTGGGAAAAAGTGCAGAGGCATTATCATGACTTTAGATAGCAGAAGATATTATTTGGGATAGTTTCTAATAGTTCTGGATTTGTCTAGAGAGTTTAGGAAAGAATTGGGATTTTTAGGTAAGTTTGGCCTAGTGAGACCCTGCGTAATGGAGGATCCCAAATAATTGCACAAAATCAACTAAATTGTTATATTTTTATCATTTAATCAATATGCTCTAGGATATTATCTGAGAGAATAGCATGCACATCAATAATAACAAGAGACAAGAGACACGAAGAGTTTTCCTTGGGGAAACCATAAAGGAGAAAACCCCACAACTTCTTGAGGGATAAAATGAGCACCAATGGCAGCAGTAAAACCCAAAGACAAAAGATGATCTCCAACAACTGTTCTCTCTCTCACTTGTGTGAGCTCCTCTTCTCTCACCTATGCGCTATTGCTGTGTGAGTGTGTGTTTCAAATAGAGAGACCCACTCTCTATTTATACTATTTTTCCACTTGATAATTACTTACCAGGGCCGACTTCACTAGGAGAGTCTAATAACCCTAGTGCCCCTCAACTGTGGGGACTATTTCCCCAACTTACAATGGAGGGTTAACCTCTACGACTTTACATGAATTTTTTATATTAATGATTCTCCCGATAGGAACATTGGGGTACAATGAAAGATAATATAAGATATACAAGTGAATACATTCCAAAGTTACAAATACATCAACACTCCCTCTTAACTAGGAAGGTATTCTATTGACACAATTCATCAGCACAAGTCTTCATCTCTGGATCATCATAAAAACTGGATCATCATCAAGTTGGATCATCATCAGGGTGGATCATCATCATCAGCATCACTGCTCTTTCTATCTCGAGAAAATGGTGCTATCTCTCAATTCTACCCGTCATAGGAAGTTCTATAGATCCAACCCTTTTTCATGATGGTTGTAGGCCTAGCCTCCATGTAGGTATTCATCTTCTACAACACTTTTATCTGAACATGGGAGGAACACATCCTACAACCATGTCATAAAGGCTCTACACTTACATCTGACCAAGTGGGGAACACATCTTGCAACCATGTCATAAGGGCTCTGCACTTACATCTGACCATGTGGGGAACACATCCTACAACCATGTTAGAAGGGATCTGGACTTACATTTGACCATGTGGGGAACAAATCCTGCAACTATGTCAGAATGACTATGCACTTACATCTGACCATGTGGGGAACACATCCTGCAACCATGTCAGCAGGGCTCTGCACTTACATCTGACCATGTGGAGAACACATCCTGCAACCATGTTAGAAGGGATATGCACTTACATCTGACCATGTGGGGAACACATCCGATAACCATGTCAGAAGGGCTCTGCACTTACATCTGACCATGTGGGGAACACATCCTGAAACCATGTCAGAAGGGCTCTACACTTACATCTGACCATGTGGGGAACGCATCCCGAAACCATGTCAGAAGGTCTTTGCACTTACATCTAACCATGTGGGGAACACATCCTACAACCATTTCAGAAGGGCTCTGAACTTACATCTGACCATGTGGGGAACACATCCTGCAACCATGTCAAAAGGGCTCTGCACTTACATCTGACCATATGGGGAACATATCCCACAACCATGTCAGAATGGATCTGCACTTACATCTGACCATGCGGGGAACACATATTGCAACCATGTTAGAAGGGATCTACACTTACATTTGACCATGGGAAGAACACATCCTGCCACCATGTCAGAAAGGCTCAACACTTATATCTGACCATGGGAGGAACCAATCCCACCACCATGTCAGAAAGTCTCTCGGACTCATCACTTCTCCTTGGAAGGAACCTCGATCTGGAGAACACCAATCTTCTCCCTGAAGTACTAAAACTTCACTTTGGCCATTTCTAGCATAGGATCACATCAGGGCTAATTATGTCCAAGGATAACTTGTGAGCTTCGCCAGGAACGATTACATCTGAGGTCAACCTACAGGACCGTTTACGTTTGAGCAATTTATGAGCTTCACCAGGATTTTATGCTCATACAACCTGTCTCACCGGATATGCTAGAACTCATCACTCCCTCTTTCGAGAGATCTTGATATAGATCATATATTGGAGCTTCACTTCTCTTCTTCTACTTCGGCTGTACTTAGTTCCATGTAGGAGTACTTTCTACTAAACCAAGAGATCACACCTAATCTCATATTGAAGCAGCACCCCTAAGTGCTATTCCTATCAATGGAACTGTCTACCCAATCCGAATCCACATAACCTTCCAGGTTAATCTTCCAATTCGCCTCATACTTGAGCCCATAATCAACTGTACCCTTCAGGTACCTTAGAATATTCTTTGTAGCAATTAGGTGAACATGTCTTGGATCCGTCAGGAACTGGCTCAATGTGTTCATAGCAAAGCAAATATTTGGTCTTGTATTCATCAGGTACATCAAGGACCCAATCATATGACGATACATCATAGCATCAACCAACTCTGATGAAGCATCACTCAATAGATTTAGGTTTGGTGCAGTAGGTGTGGTCATGTCCTTGCAGTCCATCATCCCGAGCCTCTTCAAGATCTCCATTGCATATTTCCCTTGTCCAAGGGAGATTCCATTTGTACTCTGCCACACCTCTATGCCTAGAAAGTAGTGTATCATTCCCAAGTCCTTTCACTCGAACTTGGAAGCAAGTATCCTTCTTGCATATTTAATGTGTTCCTCTTTTTCATCAGGAACAAGTCATCGACATATAACAGGAGCATCACTGGTCTTCCACCTTCAACCTTGAAGTAAAGGTTGGAATCCACTTTACTCTCAGTAAAGCATGGAGCCATGAGTAAGCTGTCCATCCCATCGTACCATGTTGAACCTCAAAATCTTCTGCAGTAACTCCCTCTAAAGTGCAGTATCATTCTCCCTCTACCTTTCGTACTCTATGTATTGAAACATTATGTACTGGAGTGACACGTAGCTTCCTCTGCTACTAATATTCTATGTATCCATCTAGGGTCACTAGATACCAAGATCCTCTATCTTGAACCTTTTCAAAAGTTTTTCTCACACCCATCTATGAGCTTGTCATCCTCTATAGGCTTTCACCTTCAACCTTGTAGCAAAGGTTAAGATCTTCATTAGGTGATCTCCAAGCTCCTCATGTATGTGGTATCCCATGGGTGCCTTCTGAGCTCATACAAGGCCTTCTTTAATTTGCACACATGAGTTTTCCTATCATGTGTCTCAACTTCCAGTGGCTGCAGATGTCTCTTCGTAGTCTATGCCTTCTTTCTATGAGAAGCCTCATGCTACGAATCTTTCCTTGTATCCCACGATGTTTCCATCTACTGCATGCTAGATTTTGTAGATCCATATGGAAGATACTACGGAATTCCCTTCAGGTCTCGATACCGCATCCTAGACATCATTATTCTTGAACTTTTACTCTCCTTCCCCTTTTTCTTGGCTACTTCTTCATAGCTGGAAGGTTGTGCATCAATGATGTCACTCAACAGTGTCACATAACTGCATTGTGTCTGAGACCTCTTTCTTTATTTGAAAGTATCATCATATTATTCTTCATCTTGGATTATTTATTGAACTGTCGTCACTTGTTCTTCGGAACAAGTCTCATCCTTCTTTTCTTGTAGGTGATTGTACGCGATCTTCCCTTCAATTCAAATGCATTAGTTGTATGGTTATAAACATTTCATAAGGCATATTCATAATGAAAAATTATTATGCATAAAGATATAATGATGCAAATATTTCAGCCAATACAACATTCATTCATATCTCACAAAAACTTTCTAGATGCCTTCCATATCTACCATGACATCATTGATATTGTGCACTAATCCAATATGTCAACAAAGAGGTTTCATTATATATAAGTAGCAATGGAGAGTTGTATAGTACCATGGGATACTTACCCATCACATGCATATTAGTATTATACTGTCATTAATGCAAACATTCTATCATGCATAACACATCAACTGAATATAAACAAATGCATAACAAAATAATATCATGAAACGACAATTGAATACTTATCTTTATTTGTTTCATGGGTAGACTCCTTCTTGAGCCTTCAGCTTCATCATATTCTTCATTCATAACAACATCATTTCTTATCCAAATGCTAAGATGGATAAGAGGTTCTTCAAGAGTTGAGTCCTTCATATTCCTCATTTCTTGAGGGATCTTCTTTGGATCGTGAGAGCTTGATCTTCAGTTGCTCCCATTTTCTCTTCTCTTATTATGAGTCGAGATTCTTCTTGTGTGCTCTCTTCCCAGAGTTTGTTGAAGGTAATCACTTTCTTCTGACACAAATTCCTTGAATGAATGAATCCCATGATCCTGGGAGGCCATTGAAGGTGGTTATAACAACATCTCATTCTTCTTCGATTGCTTCATCACAACATCAAACACTTCCTTTTGGTGTCTTCAAGGATGACACATGAGGAATGAGATGATATCTAATAGAATCTGCAATGATTCTCTTGGATCTAGCCTTAGCCTCATCTCCCTCTGGCTCTTATAACTAATTTACTGAAATATTGATCTAAGTCAATTTCATCAAGGATCACGGAGTTCCTATACTTCTTCTAATTTATATTCTTCCCTTCAAATAGCTTGGTCAAGGAACCAAACATCTCTTTAGGTGTCTTTAGGGAAGAAACTTGTGGTATAAGGTAATCCTTGATAGAATTAGTAATAATCCTTTGGGCCTTGACCAAGTTCTTCTTGTGTAATGCTTTAGCCTCATCTCCCTCTGGAGCTGGAACCTCTCCACCTATGTAGGTGTCCAATTCATTTTCTTTAAGAACCAGTGAGATTCCATACTTCCATGCTTGGAAGTTGTCAGTTTCACTAGGATTGTCATCAAGATGATGTGATTAGTCATTTTGAAATGAGAACCTCAAATGTAAATAGAAAAAAATTAGATCTTACCTATTTGAGGTGTCCATCCTAGTTCCAGAGCTGGCTAATCTAGGGTTTGTTAGAGAAACCTTAATTTTCAAAACTTGGAATTTAAAACTTTTGATTGGATAGAAAGATGGGCCTCTTCAAGGTGAGCTATCCAATGTACTCCTTTTCTGAAAACAGTGGAGGGAAGCTCCTGGAACAAGAAGCCCTAGTTTTCCAATTTCTTCTGTAGAAATGTCTGATATTGTTTCTGTGAAATCTCCGAAATTAATGCTCCCATGTGTCTAAAATTTCGTACTGAGGTATCCTCATCTGTCCTCTTTCCAAAACCACATGTTTGAGCAGAATTGGTTTCACCAATTAGGACTTATGAGAGTTTTCCCAAGGTGACTTGTTTCAGGACTGTTCAACGTAGAAATCTTGTACAGACTTCCATGTGTCATTGTTTCACCTTCGAGGTTTGAAACATTTACCATAGAAATAATAGTCTGTTCCCTATCTAGAACATCTTGCTAAATTTCATTTGGACCTTTGTATCCCGTGATATAGAAATTCTCCCAAGGTGTCCTATTCAGGGATGAATCCTTAGATATGATGGAACCCTGATTTGGAGGAATCATATCTACAAGAATATAAAAAATATGAGGATGAAACTTTTACAAAGGATACATTAGGAATTTAGCTTTGGCCTGTAAATTTTTTGGCTCCCTATCCTTTTCCAATATCGAGATATAGTGAATGCACTACAATGACTAGTTTTAGTCTTTTAGGGTTTTTTGGTCTGGGGTCAAATTAGGGTTTGACTTTCCCAGAGTTTTACCCAATAAATTTTTTTGATCTTGGTCTCTAAATTTCAATTTTGAGGAGGAGAGAAATCATATGTTGGGATCACTAAAAAATTCCTCTTCTGTGAGAAGCCCTAATTTCCCACAGTAGTGACAGGTCAAAAACTGAAAAAGCCCTGAGTCAAATTCTGCTTTGATAGAAATATGTGCCCTTAAATGGAGAGTTATCCTAGCCTCCTTTTGTTGATGATCCATGTAGAGAGACCCAAAAAGTAAGAAGAACCAGCTTCCGCGGCTGCCCAGTTTCTTCTTCTAAGGTTAGCTCTGATACAATGTTAGATTTTTATCATTTAAGCAATATGATCTAGGATCTTATCTGAGAGAATAACATACACGTCAATAATCACAAGAGACAAGAGACAAGAAGAGTTTTCCTGGGGGAAACCATAAAGGAGAAAACCCACAACTTCCTTAGAGATAGAATGAGCACCAATGGCAGCAGTAAAACCCAAAGACAAAATATGATCTCCAACAACTGTTCTCTCTCTTGTGTGAGCTCCTCTTCTCTCACCTATGCTCTATAGCTAGGTGAGTGTGTGTTTCAAATAGAGAGACTCAGTTTGTATTTATACTAGTTTTCCACTTGACAATTACTTACCAGGGCTGACTTCACTAGGAGAGTCTAATAACCCTTGCACCCCTCAACTGTGGGGACTATTTCCCTGAATTACAATGGAGGGTTAACCTCTATGAATTTACATGACTTTTTTTATATTAATGATTCTCCCAATAGGAACATCGGGGTACAATGAAATACAATATAAGATATACAAGTGAATACATTCCGAAGTTACAAATACATCAACATAAATTATGATAGGGAGTTATATATGGGTACGTGTGTCTTTCAATAATCCATAGAAACTTGCATTACTGTATTTGAGTGGTTAGACCTCATTTTATTGCGGAAATGGTATAACTAGTCAATTAAAACTAGTGTCCTAGCTAGGGTGCAAAATTAAGCATAAGTCTCGTAGAATAATGAATTTAGTACATAAAATGACATCTAAAATAAAATAATACAGATTCAATGGAAATATATAGTCATATATACTCATGCCCACAACGTTTGCTTACTCATTATTGCACTAGATTGTTCAATTTCCCCCATTGCAATGACAAATTAAGGTTTTCATGAGAAACTCAGATGGTAAAATACAGGGACAAAATTATTACGAACCGAGAAATATAAATGACATATTTTATCATATTTTTTACATCAGAGAGCATTGTATTGACTAACCATTACATAAGACGACTCCAAAATGGTGGGCAGGAGGCCCAAAATATGACAAGAGAAAGGATGAGAGCATAGGTGAAGCTTGGGATTCACTAGATCTCGAATTGAATGAGATGGAGGATGACAAATATTTCTGATATGATCCTCAATGGCTTAACATCAAGCACTCCACACCTACAAAGAGAAGAAACGAGGATGAAGGAGTTGGAAGGGAAGGTTTGGGGTTCATCTCCCAAGTGTCTGAGGCACATCACTCATAAAGGCATGCTCACATAAGAACAAAGAAATACACATCAACCAAACTGTGTGAATGAGATTGAATCATTCTTTAATAGAACTCTAGATGACTTTTTTAGCAAGTAGAGGGCAATGGTGACCTTTGAGATCAAGTCAACCACCTAGAATCCCTAACCCTAGCTACATATGCACCCTTCTTGAGAAAATTGGAATGTAGGACCATGTGGAGATGTTTCCCTATCCATGTCATTCTCAAACTTGGAAAATGCAACCTCCTTAGGCCCATAGTTTCTACTTTTGTAAATTAAATCTTTTTCTGCCTTTCCTACTTTTGTTCTGGGCCTCCAAAAAGGAAATTGCACCCTCCTTAGTCAATTGTTTCCTGCTTTTCCCTATGACATATTTTCTAACTTTCCTTCTTTAGAGATTGAGTCTCAAAAAGGAAAATGCACCCTCCTTAGTCAATTGTTGCTTTCTTTTATTATGACATCTTTTGTTATATCTTTTGGGCACTTTCCATTTTCTCTTTGACTATTTTTTTCATAGATTTTCCACTTTCTTAATCTCCTCCCTTGGCAAGTTGGATTTCCAACTGTGCCTGACAAGGAAAGATCAATACCACATATTATTTGAACAATAAATATTAATGATAAATAAAAATTAAATACATGCCTCAATAATGTTTATTTAGCAACATTCTCCTAGTATAATTAATTAATGCCTCATAAATAATATTTGGATGAAATTCCCTAGGTGAGGTAATTAATGCATCTTTGACCCCCCAATGTGATGGGCATAGCCAACACTTTTATGTCCAAAAATAGGGGTACATGACAACCCTCCCCTACCAAATATTCTTGTCCTCAAGCAAAAACACTCCAGAGTGTTGCAAATTTGTCCACCATGTAAGAGAACTGGAGCATGAACTCATGTAAAAAAAAAATTGTATTTCTCTATCAAGCCAACATGTAAAGTTTCTCAAAAAACAAGTAATGCCAGGGTCCCATTGCTGCATTGCACTCCCTTCAATGAGAATTCCTTCCAACACCACTTATCAAACAAAATTATGACTAGATCCCATTTCCTCAACAGTAAGTATCCAAACATTAGTATCCACCATAAAAATCTATCATCACAGGAAATGATATTCATGATGTGGGAATCATACCACTGCACTGAAAATTGGAAATTCTCAATGCAAAATTGGAAATATGTGTGATTTCATCACCCCATATAAATTCCTTATGTGCTTGATGCACATTAGAATTGAATCTCACAATTATGTTGTTGAAATGACATGGGTGTGAGTCCCATGTCCCAGGACAATTTTGGGCATCCTCCAACAACCATAGATTCCCATGTTTCTCACAGAAGATGTAGGATGTGTCTCCTGAAAATTCCATGGTGTAATAAAAAGGTACACCCTCGAAGGTGCATGAATCCAACAAGTGCCTACCCATTCCTTCCATATATGAACCAATCATCCAATTGTCAGATCCATATGGGAATTTTATTGCTTTCCCATGTGCACAATCCCAATGGCTCAACTCTCTGCCACTGGTCATGCAATCACCTCCATGAATGGAGGAATCAAAGATAGGACATGGTTGCATTTATTGTGGATGAGAAGGGGGTGGTTCCCTCAACAAATACCCATGGATGAGTGTGGGATCCTCCTTATCCTTACATGACACCAAAACAAAGAAACCCTTCACCCAATTATCATCCTCATGTGTGTTGGTTTCCATAGGTGTGTGGAATAAATTATGGTGAAACAAATCTCTGGAAAATATGTCTGCCAATGGTGTTGATGCATCAATCCGATCATGGGATGGTCCAACACAAGGTATTTCTTCTGGTTCTTCACTCAAAAGTGAACTCATTACATGAGAAAAATCATCCTTTCTCAGGAAATGTCCATTGGATTGGAACTCATCATCTGCATCCCAAAATTCTTCAAGCATAAAAAAATTAGAATGCACCTCATGTGCATGTGTATGGAAGGTATCCAATGGATGCAAATTAAATATTTGTGGCTTCCCATGTGTCAAGACAATGTCATTCACTTCAAGGAATTTATTGCATAATTTAAACTCTTTACCTCCCATCGTCTTCATTCCCCAAGTGTCTGTATCCACCCAATCAATGGATGAATAAGGACCTTTTCTATTTGTCGATCCATATGGAATGTGATCATCCACCTCCTCTAGATAAGATTCTACCAACCATAAGGAGTTGTCATAATGTGTCTCTTTCCCAACATGTGTGTCAGACAACCCTTCACTAATGCAAGCAATTCTAGTACATCTTTGATCCTCTATTTCTGTGATATTTTTATCTACCCAATACATGAAAAGATGATCATATTTTCTAGTTGATTCACTTGGAATGTCCTCATCCATATTTCCCATAGCTAAGAACTCCTCTACGCCATTCTGCATACCAACAGGTACTTGGAAAAAATACTCTTCATAATGGCTCTTCACAAACACCTGCAAATCTGCTCCTTCCTCATGGTTGTCCTCCACATGAGGTCCCTCCACTATACCCAAAACATTTCCTTCCATACAACATGAAAGGGATGACACCTTAAAATCCTTTTGAAGTTGACATATCTACAACTTTGACTCTTGAAGGAATCTTTATGTGCTCTTCAATAAGCCACTAGTGATATTCAACTTATTAGCAAGCCTCTTTGATTCTTCTTATTCCTTCTTGAGTGCGCTATGGTACATCTCATCCATCACGAGGAGATGATCTCTGTCATACAGTAAGTTCATATAGTTATCCTTCATCTTGGCTATTCCTTCTTTTAGTGATATGCACTCCTCCATAAAGGCTTCTCCTTCCATCTCTCCACCAGAAGCTTTCCAACAACATCTTGCCACCAAGGCATTGATGTCAACAAAGTTTTTCATGGCTGCCATAAGATTCTTTCTGTGCTCCTTTAGTGATCCACTCAAATTATGTGGCTCACAAAGAAGTTCCTACACCAAGGTTTCTTCTTCTAATAGATGACATACATGACCATTTTGATTGTGTCATGGATACACATCACAAAACTCATTCTCGACACACAAGTCGGCCTTTGAATTTTTTGCAAAATGACTTGCATGATGTGCAGTGGAGGGTATCTCTGAAGGTTGGAATGAAATGTGATATGGACATAAAATAGAGAGAATCTCATGCCCTGTCATTTCAGCTTCATCATGTTGCAAAGGAGTCCAAAATTCTGAACTATGCTCATCTCTCTGCATCATATTTTTCTCCTTCAATTTTCCTAGTTCATACCCAGCTGGTGGGGCATTGTCTTCCACTTCAGTCCAACGTTCAGATAACGACTTCAGATATTTTTTTTTCTTATTTTGGATCTTATCCAAAATATTCCTTATCATCATTGGCAGTATCACCCTCCTCTGCATTGATTTTGGGTTCACTAATAGGTAATCTAGTTGCAGATTCATCTCCCTCACAATTGTCCTTCATCTTGCAGTCCTTAGATGCAAGTGAAGTATTTCCATCCCCCCATGGATCATATGGTTTCATGTGTACATGGATGCTTAAAAAATCAGAAATTTTATCATTCATGTTATTCACCTTATCCTCTTTCTGTACAGATACTTTGGTGGCATGCTCCTCCACCAAATCTTATGGTTCACACATGAGCAGTGTTTCCTTGTTTTCTTCTTCATTCTATGGCTCAGGAGGTGACTGTAAATCTGATTAGTGTACCTCTTTTGGATATGATCCAAAATATGTCTCACCACCCATACATGAGCCAAATCCTTGAGCAGTGATCTGGAGATCACCCACCAAGAAACTTGAAGTGCATTCCTCTTTGTTAGATTTTTATCATTTAATAAATATGATCTAGGATATTATCTAAGAGAATAACATGCACATCAATAATCAAAAGAGACAAGAGACACAAATAATTTTCATTGAGGAAACCATAAAGAATAAAACCCCACAACTTCCTCAGAGATAGAATGAGCACCAATAGCAAAAGTAAAACCCAAAGACATAAAGATGATCTCCGATAGTTGTTCTCTCTCTCACTTGTACGAGATCCTCTTCTCTCACTCACGTGCTATAGTTGAGTGAGTGTCTATTCCAAATAGAGAGTCTCACTCTCTATTTATACGTGTTTTCCACTTGACTTTTACTTCTACAGGGCCAACCTCATTAGGAGAGTCTAATAACCCTAATACCACTCAAATGTGGGGACTATTGCCCCGAATTACAATAGAGGGTTAACCTCAATGAATTTACATGAATTTATTATATTAATGACTCTCTCGATCAGAGGAATAAACATCTCCATCATGGTATAATGAAATACAATAATAAATATACAAGTGAATACATTCCAAATTTACAAATATATCAACACTCCCTCTTAACTAGGAAAGTATTCTCTTGACACAGTTCATCAACACAAGTCTTCATCACTAGATCATCATCACAGCTAGATCATGATAAACACTCATGCCCCTATCTCAAGAAAATGGTGCTATCTCTCAAATCTACTCATCATAGGAAGTTATATAGAGCCAACCCTTTTTCATGTTGGATGTAGGCCTAGCCTCCATGTAGGTCTTCATCGACAGAGCCAACCCTTTTTCATGTTGGATGTAGGCCTAGCCTCCATGTAGGTCTTCATCTACAGAGCCAACTCTTTTTCATGTTGGATGTAAGTCCACATTTCCAACCCTTTTTCATGTTGGATGTAGTTCTACAGAGACAACTCTTTTTTATGCTAGATGTAGTTCTCCATCTACAGAGCTATCCCTTTTTCATGTTGGATGTAGTTCTATAGAGCCATCCCTTTTTCATGCTGGATGTATTTCTCCATCTACAGAGACAACCCTTTTTTGCATTGGATGTAGTTCTACAGAGCCAACCCTTTTTCATGTTGGATGTAGGCCTTTCCCTCTGCAAGGTCTTCCTCTACAGAACCAACCCTTTTCAATGATGGATGTAGTTCTATAGGGCCAACCATTTTTCATGCTGGATGTAGGTCTCAACATGTATATCTGACCATGGGAGGCATAGCCTGCTACCATGTCAAAAAGGATCGTCGCTTACTTCTGACTATGGAAGGCCTAGCCTGTCACCATGTCAGAAAGGCACATCGCTTACATCCACTGGTATGGTAGGACACACCATCTACCATCCGAGGAAAGGCCTAATGCTTACATCCATTGGTATGGTAGGACACACCATCTACCATCTGAGGAAAGGCCCTACACTTACATCCACCTGGATGGTAGGACACACCATCTACCATCGGAGGAAATTCCTTGTACTTACATCCACAAGCATGGTAGGATACACCATATACCATCTGGGGAAAGGATCTGCACTTAAATCCAACCATGGGAGGCCCATCCTGCCACCATGTCAGAAAGGATCTGCACTTACATATGACCATGGGAGGCCCAAACTGCCACCATGTCAGAAAGGCCTTGCACTTACATCTGACCATGGGAGGCCCAGCCTGGCACCATGTCAGAAAGGATCTTGGACTCATAACTACCCCTTGGAAGGAACCTCGATCTAAAGAACACCATGCTTCTCTTTGAAGTACTCAAACTTCACTCTGACCATTTCTAGCATAGAATCACATCAGGGATGATTACGTCCAAGGATAACCTGGGAGCTTCACCAGGACTGATTACATCTGAGGACAACCTACACGACTGATTAAGTCTGAGCATACTACGCGATTCTCCAATATTTTATGCTCCAAAAACCTATCTCACTGGCTATGCTAGAACTCATCAGTCCCTCTTTCGAGAGATCTCGATCTAGATCACATACTGGAGCTTAACTGCTCCTCTCTGCATCATAAAAAAATGCAAGTCACATCAATCAAATCAAATAGTAACTTTCAAAACAAACATACTACCTCCCAAATAGCTGAGCAAGTGGAAACATATTTTTCCTTGGCTGTACTCAAATCCATGCAGGATTGCATCCTGCCAACCTAGTATCCCATACTGGATCCCAAATTGAAGAAGAAATTGAAGAAGAAACCTAGGGTTCTCTTCTTCTCAGTGGCGCTACCAATCCGAATCAACATAACCATGCAGGTTAGTCTTATGATTCATATCATACTTGAGCCCATACTCAACTGTACCCTTCAGGTACCTCACTGCATGCTTTTCAACCAGGTGAGCATGTTTCAGATCCGTCAGGAACATCAAAACATTTGACGATACATTGTGGTATCAACCGTCTCTGATGAAGCATCACTCAATAGATTCAGGTTCGATGCCATAGGTGTGGCCATGGCCTTACAGTCCATCATCTCGAACCTCTTCAGGATCTCCATTACATATTTCCCTTGTCCAAGGGATATTCCATCCACACTCTGCCACACCTCCATGCCTAGAAAGTAGTGCATCATACCCAAGTCCTTCACCTCGAAATCAACAACAAGTCTCCTTATTGCATCTTTAATGAGTTTCTCTTTTCCTGTCAGGAAAAGTTCATCGACATATCACAAGAGAATTACTGGTATTCCTCCTTCAACCTTGAGGCAAAGGTTGGAACCTGCTTTACTCTCACTAAAGCATAGAGCCATCAGTAATCTGTACATCTTGTCGTACCATGTTGAACCTCAGGATCTTCTGCAGTCACTCCCTCTGAAGCGAAGCATCATTCTCCCTTTTCCTTTCATACTCTATGTATTCTATGCTGGAGTGACAAGTAGCTTCCTCTGATACTAATATTCTATGTATCCATCTAGGGTCACTGGATAACAAGATCCTCTATCTTGAACCTTTTCAAAAGTTCTTCCCACACCCATTGGTGAGCTTGTCATCCTTTATAAGCTTTCATATTCAACCTTGTAGCAAAGGTTAATATATTCATCCCTCTAGGTGATATTCAAGCTCCTCATGTAGGTGTTATCCCATTGGTGACTTCTGAGCTCGTACAAGGCCTTCTTTAATTTGCACACATGAGTCTTCCTATCATGTGTCTCCTCCCAGTGGCTGCAAATGTATCTTCGTAGTCTATGCCTTCTTTTTGTGAGAATCCTTGTGCTATGAATCTTGCCTTGTATCCCATGATGTTTCCATCTACTGCATGTTGGATCTTGTAGATCCATATGGAATATACTAGGGACTTCCCTTCAAGTCTTGATACCGTATCCTAGTGTTGTAGCTGCAACTGTTTCCCCAAATTCTCAAAATTTTGGACCCCCTTGATAATTTTTAGCATGGCCTAGAATTGTTTGGATCCATGAAATCTGTTTTTGTTTTCCTTTTGCTATAATTTTGGACTATTTTGAGTTTAACTCTCTTCATGCTTTTCGGAAAATTGCTTATGTCTGAAACTGCTGTGGGTTGTAGAATTTAGAGTTTGGTTTTTGCCCTTTGAGTTATGTTTTCTTTATTTGTTCTCGGAATCATATTTCTCATTCTAGCCATTGTTTCGGAGGCCATTTAAACAACGTATCAGAGCCATGTTTCCTTAGGGAGCCTCCGTTGTGGAATCTGAACGATGAGCATTTCGCAGGATAGTCTTTGATTTCTCCGATGTCATGTTGTATTGTTTTGACTTGTTTGCATTATCGAAGGTTGATCGAATTTTGGGTCAGGGTTGTTTGATTTTGTGAAGTCGCTTTTTGGGCCGCTGCATGACCTTAGGTTTTTCGAACACTTAAAGTTTCATGGTGATTTCCGCACCTATTGGAAAGTTTTTGGTTTTGATCGAAGGCTGTAGTCTGTTTGCTTTCCGCCATTGCGGCTCCTGAGTGAACTAAGTGTCTGCCATATAACCACTCCGCTTGCTGATGCTTTTTCTGGGTTTCACTATTTTCATCCTTTGACCACGGGGCCCATAGTATTTTCATATTCCACTATTGCAACTGCGTAACGCACTAGCCTCCCGACGTTGATGTTGTTCCGTTTGCCGACAGGGAAATTTACTGCCCGATGCTTTGGAATTTAATTCTTCCAACTCCGATAGACTTAACGGTCCCGAGGAACTCATTGTCCGCCTAGAACCTACCGTTGTGGCTGTAAGTAAGACTATTCGGCCGATGTTTTAATGGTTCGAACCACCGATAAGGTTTTTCCCTCCATCTTATGAGTTTCTAACCCCTGTGTGGGCAGTGGTGGTTTTTATTTCTTGTTAAGGATTTCGCGATGAGGGCGCAGTACTGTGCCTCATTTTGATGATCAGTTTTGTTGCTAGTATAGTTTAAGTTTATTGAAAAGATGTAGTCCTAATTAATGATGAATTTTTGTTTAACTGCAGATGGACTTAGAAGATTCTTCAGATTACTGCTGCGAGAAGACGTAGCTAAAGGACAAAGCTGAGGAAAGTTGGCTAAAAAGTGATAAGCATAGTTTGCTCTGAAAGCAATGAGATCTAAAGAAGGACAAATAAAAGACAGGGCATAATCAATGGCAACAAAATCCTAGGCTTGGAAGGGGTCCGTCAGTTACCGAGCCGATCTCGTTTTATGAAGTACTCATAAGTTGAAATCTGAAATGTAACGCATTATGTGAATCATGAGTACTCACAAAAAAAACAAATTGGGAGATTAAACGGTTTTTGGGGAAGTCCAAAGGTCAGACGGTTGGGGAAGCCCAAGGGGTTTTGGTTGTTTTTGTATAAAGAGAGGAAAATGAGAGAGGATAGATAGCTTTTTCCCTTGGAAAAACTTGTGAGCCTTTGTTTGTAAGAGGAACTACTTCGTTTTACAATAAAAATTGCAAATTTTGCCTATTGGAGAAGGTGTTGTGTGGAATGTTCGAATGTGATAAAATGAACAATGTTGAAGGGGAACTATTTCGTTTTCAATTGTGTTTCATTAACTGTGAGAGCGTTCTAACTTTCTAAACCTATGTTCTTATCTGAATGTTCTCTGGTTTATTCTGTGATAATTTCCACTATGAGTATCAGAGAGTTTAACAATTGATGAGCTATCTTGTCATGTATATCTGTTTTGATCCTAAGAACAGCTATCTGTGTTTTACCTTAACATGTGAACAATATTACATTACTCATAAATTAATATTTTTCTCTCTAGAGACAGCTTAGTTAGTATGTATTTTCTAGTTGTGTATGATTTAGATGCGAGAGAGTCTAAGACGAGAGGTAAGAACCTGCGCATCACATTGTGACCGCTCCTTGCATTCTTTATCAACCTGCATTTTAGATAGGCACTTTCATATCATATTCAAATTCAAAAAATAAAAAAATATATATGGTGGACTGGGCCACAACTGGTAAAACCTTTTATTTTTGTTACTTGATCTATGGTAGCCGGACCGCAAACCAAACGGATTCCCTACACCAAATAGTCATGGGCTAGTTGGGAACGTTGACTGGGGAGAATCCCTTGCTGTTGTTGCCTATGAATTTCCAGGCCTCAACAGTTTCTGGTGCTAGAAGGAGGGCTACCAGTGCATGGCTGGCCGAGGAAACCCGTTTTCCCGAGATCATTCCATCGGTAACAGTTCCGAAGGCAGTCTATTTCCCAATCCAATTCTTGAAGAGAAAGGGAGAGAACATTTATATTCTGTAGACAATGAAGTTGTTAATGATCTAAGAAGACACACTAGGGCATACGTGAAGGATATTGGAGGATTACCTATCATCCCTGAATTTCCCAGAAGAGAATATAAAAGGAAAGATCGTCCTATATTGGAAGATTCAGTGTTAGTGGGAGATTGGGAAGAATTAGTAGAAGTAGCATTACAGGAGGTTGTTCAGCTTTTGAATCAAGCAGACCCAGATACTCCTTACGATTCTCCTGTTCATACTCCTATTTATTCACCACCTCGCTCTCCACCCAGACTCATGGCAGGCATAAACGTAAATCAGCCACCCAACCCACCAAATCCACCACCTGCTTGGAAATCCAGATCACCTTTAAACCTAACACCTCCTTTGCATGATTTACCTCAATCTTTTGAAAAGATGCTGCCCAAGTTTGACCCAAATGAGAATATGTTAGTAGATGACCACTTGCAAAGTTTCTATTTGGAAATAGAAGGATTAAGGGCTGGGGAATATGAGGATGTAGTTTGTAGACTTTTTCCACACACCCTTAAAGGAGCAGCAATATCATGGTACTTTGGTTTGCCTGCAAAATCTATCCCTGATTGGGATACCTTTGAAAGGATTTTTAGAAGTAAGTATGCAACCCAAAAAACTCATGCAGCTCTCATGAAAGGACTATGCGCCTTAAAGAAAGAAAGAAAAGAGAAGGTGCATAGTTTTACCAAAAGATGCTCAGCGTATCTTAAGAATTTTTCTGAAGCCGACAAACCCTCGGATAAAGTCCTGATTGAATATTATACCTCAGCTCTAGGACCCGAGTTGGCCATGTTTGCCAAAATGAAGTCCAAACCTACGCTAGCATAGACTTATGAGGAAGTGGAGAGAGTAGAGGCTGAAAGGGAAAGTATCGAAGATTATCCTGAATGGTCAGGAGAAAAAAATGTTGGGAGGAAAGCTCTGTTGTTTACTAAGCCTAAAGAGGAGAAATCACCAGATTTCGAAGGAATGGCAAAGATGATGCAGAAGCTTTCTAACAGAATCATAGACTTGGAAAAGGAAAAGGAGTCCCAAAAGTTCTACAAGCCTTATTACAAGAAAATGGAAGATAACAATCAACCCCAACCTCCTCCACACAGCCCTGCATCTATGAACTTAACGGAGGTAGGAATGGATAACTTTTTCACTTTCCACCAACAACCCCATTCTAAAAAGAATTATCCTCAATGGATAAATTCAATGACGTTGGTCATGAATCAGCTTTTGGATTCCAAATTAACTGAAGACAACGATGAAGAAGGGAAAGATAATAATAAATCAACAAAAAAATAGGAGGATGAAGCTATGGTTTTATGGGACTGTGTATCGGTGTTTGATGTCAAGGAAGAAAGGGATCTAAGACACGAGGGCATCCTGGAAACAAATGTAACGACAAGAACCCAGGGGTTGATTAAGGAAAACAGTCGTATGCTCCCGAAGATTAAAAGACTTCAAAAAAATGTTAAGAAATTTCAAAATAGCTCCTCAGCTAATAAAATTCCAGAGTTTACCATCACCAGTTAAAATCCTAGACACACCAGCATGCCTACTAAGCCCAATGAAGAAAAAATAAATAATGTTAGATAGAATCTCACAGAACATAAGATGGATTATGACATTGTGGAGGATATCAAGAAGGTAAGGGAAAACATCTCATTATTTTAAATGTGCAATGTGCCGCAGCAGAAAGAAAATCTATTGAAAGCACTTGAAGTATCATAGGAGAGGCTGCCCACTAACGATCATCCCCAAGAAGAATAAATTGGTGAAGCGAGTATGGGAGGTAAGCCTAAAAGCAAGAATCCACCTTTTCTCCTTACTTTTGAAATTTTCAACCATAACGTGCATAACTGCCTAGTAGACTCAGGGGCATCAGTCAATGTCATGCTGCTGTCAGTATGCAAAAAGATAAATGGACAATCTAAATCATCTACCTGGAAGGTCGTTCAGTTGGATAGAATGAATGTGAAGGTAATTGGAGAAATGGAGGATGTTCTTGTTCGCTTATCTTCAAATGATAAGGTGTGTCAAGTCATCGATATTGTGGTGGCTGACATATCGGAAGCTTATGGACTTGTTTTGAGCAGAGATTGGTCGGCAAAGCTGAACAGATATTTTGCCTTGGACTGGACGCATTTGTGGCTTCCATATAAAGGAAGCCCAAATCAAATTAAAGTTTTGAGGGAACCCCACATGAAACACAATGTTACTCAGTTCGAAGAAAAAAATGAACCAGTGGATTCTGTTTTTGGAAACTACTTTATTGAGCTGGAACCAGAAAACTATCAAGCGGAAGAAGCCAACGATACATCAGACGCTCAGCCTGATCTCCTTTGGTTTTCATAGGTTTATGAAATTGATTGTAAAATAGTAGATTTAGCTGTAGATGTAGATGTTAATTCTCGCACAGTAGTGGGTAGTGATTTTTGGACACTTTTCTTTGATGGTTCTAAAAATTTAGAGGGGTCCGGAGTCGGCTGTGTCCTGATTCACCCTATGAAAAACAAACATTTTCTTTCATGTAGGTTAGAGTTTGAATGTACCAATAACATATCTGAATATGAAGCATTGATTCAGGGATTAAGGAAAGCAAGTGAATTAAAGGAAAATAATCTGAAAGTGTTTGGAGATTCTGAAATAATTGTAAAACAAATTCGGAATCAAATACATTGCATTTCTCCTCATTTAAAAGCTTATCAAAATGAAGTATGGGATTTACTTAAATATTTTAATGCATTTAACATTGTATCAATTCCAAGATTTAAGAATGCAGCAGCTGACTTGTTGGCCACCTCAGCTGCGAGGCTTGTGCCCTCTAATAATCGATGCTCTATTGCATTGCTTTTCAGGCCCTCGGTTCCAGATATGATTACCAATCTATGAGTGTTTGATGACGATCAACAGATTATAGAATGCTTAATGAATGATGAGGCATTCAAAGGGGCGATTATTGATGATGAAGAACATCAGGCCGAGCTGAAATTTGATAATTTCATTCCTAAGGGAGTCAGAACTTTAGAACGGATGTTTGATTTAAATGAAAAATTTAGAAGACCAGCAAATGTGAAGACTCATAGCTCATCTCTATAGTTTGAGTTGATTAAGACTGAGATGAATCCTAAATATGTGAATCTTGGAAAATGTTGTTCACCAGGTGAAAGGGATAAGTTCATCGTTCTTTTCAAGCAATACAAAGATGTTTTTACCTGGACGTATGGAGATCTGAAGACATATGACACCAGTATTATCCAGCATGTTATCCCCATCAAATCTAGAATCAAATCTTATCAATAGCCTTTAAGGAAAATGCATCCAAAATTGGAACCTCTAATCCAGAGTGAAGTTAAGAAATTATTGGATGCTAGAATCATTTTTAAGGTTAGACACTCGGATTGGGTTTCAAATCTAGAACCAGTGAGGAAGAAATTTGGAGAAATCAGGTTATGTGTGGATTTTAGAAACTTAAATCGCGCTTCAGATAGAGACAATTATCCTGTTCCACCCATGGAGCAAATACTGAAAATGGTTTCGGGTTCTGAACTTTTCTCTTTGTTAGATGGATTCTCAGGCTACAATCAAGTATTAGTAGTTGAAGAAGACATACTAAAAACGACGTTCAGGATCAGGTGGGGAGCCTTTGCTTATAGAAGGATGCCTTTTGGACTCATAAACACCGGAGATACCTTCCAGAGGGTTATGGATATAGATTTCCATGGTATGATTGGTCGCAGTGCTGTAGTATGCCTCGATGACATCACGATATTCTCAAAGAAAAGAGAGCAACACACATTCCATCTAAGGCATATTTTTGAACGATGCCGAAAATATGGTATCTCACTAAACCCCAAGAAGTGCGTGTTTGCTGTTACAGAAGGTAAGTTGTTGGGTCATGTGGTGTATAAGACGGAGATCTCCATAGACCCAGAAAGGATAAAATCCATTGAACAGATTCCCTTGCCCCATAATAAAAAGGGCATGCAATCATTTATGGGGACAATAAACTTCGTGCAAAGGTTTGTGCCAGATTTCGCTCAAATTGTTAAACCTTTGTAGCAAATGGTAAAGAAAAGTGTACAGTTCAAATGGAATGATGTAGAGAAGAACGCATTCAGTAAGATTAAAATAGTTGTTGCACACGCACCTTCCCTCAAAAGTCCGAATTTTGATAAAGATTTTATTCTGTACACTTTCACCTCTAATGATTCACTAGCAGTTGTGCTGACCCAGAAAGAAGATGGGGGATATGAGTTCCCCATATCATTTATGAGCATTGGTCTACAAGGGGCTGAATTGAATTACCCTGCTATGGATAAACAAGCTTACGCAGTGTTCAAAGCGATGAAACAATTCAGACCATATATACTGAAGAACCAGACAAAGGTAATAGTTCCACACCCAGCTGTGATGTCTCTTTTCGTACAAAAGGAGCTAGGAGAAAGGAGAGGCAACTGGGTAATGGCTCTACAGGAGTATGACCTCAAATTCAAGATAGCCTCCATAGTCAAAGGGCAAGGATTGTGCAAACTGATGACTGAAAGTAAAGACGATGAAGAACATGACTGGGAAAACGAAGTTGAGTTACATTTGATGGATGTATGTCCTCTTTTCATAGCTCCGGACTCTTGGTATCGAGACCTTGTGCATTATCTTCAAGAAGGATTGTTACCAGAACATTGGAATTCTAAGCAAAGAAGAGCACTGTGTCTTAAATCAGCCACATATCAAATTATTGAAGGAATATTATTCAGGAAGAATTATGATGGAGTTCTTCTTAGATGCTTAGAGAAAGAAGATGCAAAGAAGGTAATGATAGATTTACATGATGGGCCTGTTGGAGGACATTTTTCCAGAGATACTGTAGCTCATAAAATTCTTAGAGCCGAATACTATTGGCCCACGCTGTTCAAATATGCACACACCCATGTCAGAAAGTGCGACATTTGTCAAAGGTGTGGTGGAAGACAAGCTAAAGTAGCAGGACCGTTAAAGCCTATGATGATAACAGAGCCTTTTGAGCGATGGGGGTTGGATATCATTGGAGAGATAAAGCCGAATTCTTCTCTACAACACAAGTATATTCTGATAGCAACCAACTACTTCACTCGGTGGGTTGAAGCCATTCCGTTGCGTAAAGTAAACGAAGATGCGGTCATGGTTTTTTTGCAAGACCATATTATGACCAGGTTTGGAGTTCCAATTTCTTTAGTCTTCGATAATGCTACTTACTTTTCCTCCATTAGATTAACTGCATTTGATCATGAGAAAGGAATTAAGTTGCATTACTCTGCTAATTACTATCCACAGGGAAATGGTTTAGCTGAATCCACAAATAAGAATCTGATTAGGATTTTAAAAAAGACAGTGATAGAAAATCAGAGGAGTTGGCACTCAGCGTTACCAAATGCTCTTTGGGCTGATAGGGTCACCCCCAAGACTTCGTTAGGTGTGTCTCCGTATACCCTTGTTTATGGGAAAGAGGCCATTCTACCCCCCAATATCATGTTACCCTCTTCCATAATCGCTTAAGAATCTAGAGCTTTAGATAATGAAGTCTTGCAAATGAGGATATATAATCTCCTGAAGGTATAAGAGTCTCGATATAAGGCCAGAGAACGTTTTAAACAACAACAAGAGGTAGTAAAGAGATGGTTTGATAAGCACAAGGCTAGAACAAAAGAATTCGAGGTGGGATATTTGGTTCTCAAGTGGGACCATCCCCATGATGAGAAAGGAAAACACACAAAATTTCAACAATTATGGGTAGGACCTTTCCTGATTGCAGCAAAGCTTGGCCCCTCAACCTATAAATTGCAAGATTTATAGGGGTGGGAAGAGAACTTACCAGTAAATGGTTTAGTTCTCAAACCTTATTTTTCCTGAGTTTTTTTTTTGTCCTTTTATCTTGTATATAAATAATGTGACTTGGCTGTTTATTTTGATTTATGTAGTTCTATTTTGTTTTAGTTTAGATTTTGATTGATTTCAATAAAAGGAGGCAAACTCGTGGTTGCATGGAGAACATCAGAATTCTGGAATGATTAAAGTTCTTGGGTGTAAGACTGTGTATTATTGTTTATCTATAAGAATTTCTTCTATTTTAGCAGTTTTCCCGAATGGCTATGAACACATTGAAGTCCTGCTTAATCCTTGTAAAATAAACCATAATCAAAAGGTCTGGAATATTATTTTGAGGCTCCGTCCATCTCACATCTTAAAATGTCCTAGGGAGTGATAGCAAAGGGCCCATGGAAAGGAAGCAGGGTAAACATTATATTGTATATAAATGATCCCATGCCAAGAATTGAATGCCAAAAGGCAGATAAGAGTCAAAAGCTCCTATGAAAGCATGATGTACCAAAACAAAATACTGAACCATATAAGTACTAAATTGCCAAAAGTTCCTCTCCGTCCGTGTGCTGAAAATTGAATACATCTCTCACACAAAAGGACATTATGGATAGAGGAGTCTGAATAAAAAATTCAGAAAGAAAGGCTTGCAGGAGGACTCATATGAAAAGGACAAAAGTTCAAGAACACAAAAGGTGCAAAAATGGCATGGGAATGAGGAACAAATGAATATTTTTGTTTACCATATGCTACAATCCTATGGTGTCCAAGCTGGCAGCTATCTGAAGACAGAGGTAACAAATGAAACTCATCTCCATGGCCTCAAAATAGTTATCTTGACTTGAAAATATTGGTTTCAACTCTCCTAAATTGGACTATCATCAATGATTAAAAGTACATCCATTTGCCATTTGAGAAATCCAGATATCTGGAAGAATTCAACATGTTCGTTTGTTGTTAAATAGTCTGTTACTCAAGAAATAATTGTCCAGAGATCTAGGTCCACCACGTAGTCACCAATTGTTGCAGCTGTAACTGTTTCCCCAAATTTTCAAAATTTTGGATCCCCTTGATAATTTTTAGCATGGCCTAGAATCGTTTGGATCCATGAACTCTATTTTTGTTTTCCTTTTGCTATAATTTTGGACTATTTTGAGGTTAACTCTCTTCATGCTTTTTGGAAAATTGCTTATGTCCAAAACTGCTATGGGTTGTGGAATTTAGAGTTTGGTTTTTGCCCTTTGAGCTGCGTTTTCTTTCTTTGTTCTCAGAAGCATATTTCTCATTCTAGCCACTGTTTCGGAGGCCATTTAAACAACGTATCAGATCCATGTTTCCTTAGGGAGAGTCCGTTGCGGAATCTGAATGATGAGCATTCCGTAGGATAGTCTTTGATTTCTCCAATGTTGTGTTGTATTGTTTTGACTTGTTTGCATTATCGAAGGTTGATCGAATTTTGGGTCGGGGTTGTTTGATTTTGTGAAGTCGCTTTTTGGGCCGCTGCACGACCTTAGGTTTTTTGAACACTTAACGTTTCATGGTGATTTCCGTGCCTATTGAAAATTTTTTGGTTTTGATCAAAGGCTGTAGTTTGTTTTCTTTCCGCCATTGCAGCTCCCGAGCGAACTAAGTGTCCGCCATTAAACCGCTCCGCTCACCGATGCTTTGTCTGGGTTTTTCTGTTTTCATCCTTTGACCACGGGGCCCTTAGTATTTTCATCTTCCGCTATTGTGGCTGCGTAACGCGCTAACCTCTCGACGTTGATGTTCTTTCATTTGCCAACAGGGAACTTTACCGCCCGATGCTTTGGCATTTAGTTCTTCCAACTCCGATAGACTTAACGGTCCCGTGGAACCCATTGTCTGCCTGAAACCCGTCGTTGTGGCTGTAAGTAAGACTATCCGACCGATGTTTTAATGGTTCGAGCCGCCGATAAGGTTTTTCTCGCCATCTTGTGAGTTTCTAACCCCTGTGTGGGCAGCGGTGGTTTTTATTTCTTGTTAAGGATTTCATGACGAGGGCACAGTACTGGGCCTCATTTTGATGATCAGTTTTGTTGCTAGTATAGTTTAAGTTTATTGAAAAGATGCAGTCCTAATTAATGATGAAGTTTTGTTTAACTGCAGACGGACTCAGAAGATTCTTCAAATTACTGCTGTGAGAAGACGTAGCTAAAGGACAAATCCGAGGAAAGTTGGCTGAAAAGTGATAAGTAGAGTTTGCTCTGAAAGCAACGAAATCTAAAGAAGGACAAATAAAAGACAGGGCAGAATCAATGGCAACAAAATCTCAGGATTGGAAGGGGTCCGTCAGTTACCGAGCTGATCCTGTTTTATGAAGTACTCATAAGTTGAAATCTGAAATGTAACGCATTATGTGAATCATGAGTACTCACAAAAAAGACAAAATTGGGAGATTAAACAATTTTTGGGGAAGTCCAAAGGTCAAACAGTTGGGGAAGCCGAAGGGGTTTTTGGTTGTTTTTGTATAAAGAGAGGAAAATGAGAGAGGATAGAGAGTTTTTTCCCCTGGAAAAACTTGTGAGCCTTTGTTTGTAAGAGGAACTACTTCGTTTTACAATAAAAAATTGCAAATTTTGCCTGTTGGAGAAGGTTTTGTGTGGAATGTTCAAATGTGATAAAATGAACAATGTTGAAGGGGAACTATTTCATTTTCAACTATGTTTCATTAACTATGAGAGCATTCTAATTTTCTGAACCTATGTTCTTATCTAAATGTTCTTTGGTTTATTTTGTGATAATTTCCACTATGAGTAATGGAGAGTTTAACGATTGATGAGCTATCTTGTCATGTATATCTTATTCATGTTTATGTGTTTTGATCCTAAGAACAGCTATAAGTGTTTTACCTTAACATGTGAACAGTATTGCATTACTCATAAATTAATATTTTTCTCTCTAGAGACAGCTTAGTATGTATTTTCTAGTTGTGTATGATTTATATGCGAGAGAGTCTAAGACGAGAGGTAAGAACCTGCGCATCACATTGTGACCGCTCCTTGCATTCTTTATCAACCTGCATTTTAGATAGGCACTTGCATATCATACTCAAAGTCAAAAAATACAAAAATATATATGGTGGACTGGGCCGCAACCGGTAAAACCTTTTATTTTTGTTACTTGACCTACGGTAGCTGGACCGCAAACCGGATGGAACCCCTACACCAAAAAGTCACGGGCTAGTTGGGAACATTGACTAGGGAGAATCCCTTGCTGTTGTTGCCTGCGAATTTCTAGGCCTCAACACCTAAACATCATTCTTCTTGAACTGGTACTCTCCTTCCCTTTATTCTTGGCTACTTCTTCATAGCTGGAAGGCTCTGCATCAATGATGCCACTCAACATAACTAGATTGTGTTTTGAGGCCTCTTGCTTTCCTTGGATTGTTCTTCATCTACCGTTCTCTTTATATTATTTGGAAGCTTTTTCTTTTGCTATGGAAGCTTATTGGTTCATCTTCATGTATGCTTATTGGAGTGAATCTTGAACTGTCATCACTTGTTCTTCGGAAAAAGTCTCATCCTTCTTTTCTTGTAGGCGATTGTACGCAATATTTCCTACAAGTCAAATGCATTAGTTGTATGGTTAGAAAAATTTCATAAGAGATATTCATAATGGAAAATTCTTATGCATAAATATATAATCATGTAACTATTTTAGCCAATACAACATTCATCTATATCTCACGGAAAATTTCTAGATGCCTTCCATCTCTACCATGACATCATTGCACTAATCCAATATGTCAGCAAAGAGGTTTCATTCTATATAAGTAGTAATGGATTGTTGTATATAACTATGGGCTACTTACCCATCTCATGCATATTAGTAGTATAATGTTCATTATTCTATCATGCATAATACATTTCACAACTAAACAATGTCATATAAACAACTAGATATATAGGAAAAGACAATTCAAATACTCATCTTTATTTGTTTCGTGGGTAGGCTCCTTCTTACACCTTTAGCTTTATCATATTATTTATTCATGACATCATCATTTCTTATCCAAATGCTAAGATGGATAAGAGGTTCTTCAAGAATTGAGTCCTTCATATTCCTCATCGTGTGAGGGATCTTCTTTGAATCGTGAGAGCTTGATCTTTAGTTGCTCCTATCTTCTCTTCTCTTATTATGAGTCAAGATTCTTCTTGTGTGCACTCTTCCTAGAGTCTATTGAAGGTAATCACTTCCTTTTGGTACACATTCCTTGAATGAATGAATCCCATGATCTGATTTGAGGTGTCCGTCCTCGTTCTGGAGTTGGTTGATTTAGGGTTTGTTAGAGAAACCCTAATTTTAAAAACTTGGAATTTCAAAATTCTGATTGGATAGAAATATAGACCTCTTCAAGGCGAGCTATCCAATGTACCCCTTTTTTTTTAAATTGGAGGGAAGCTCCCAGAACAAGAAGCCCTAGTTTTCCAATTTCTTCTATAGAAATTCCTGATATTGTTTCTACGGTATATCCAAAATTATTGCTCCTCTTTGTCTAATACTTTTCAGTGAGGTAGTCATGTCTGTTATGTTTCTAACACTTTAAGTTAGAGCAGAATTGGTTTTACCAACTTATGCACGTTTTCCCAAGGTGACTTATTTCATAACTGTTCAAAATAACAAACTTGTACGGATTTCCACATGTCACTGTTTTACCTTTAGGGTCTGAAACTTTTGCCAAAGAAATTACATTTTTTGCCCTATCTAGAATATTATGAGAAATTTCATTTGGACCTTCGTATCTTGAGATATAGCAATTTCGCCTAGGTCACCTATTTAAGGTTGAATCCTAGGAGAGGATGGAACCCTGACTTGGAGGAATCATATCTCCTAGAATATGGAAAATATGAGGCTGAAACATTTACAAAATGTACAAAAATAATTTAGCTTCGACTTGTAAACGTTTTGGCTCCTGATCCTTCTCCAATATCGAGATATGGAGAATGTACCAAAAACACTAGTTTTCGTATTTTAGGGTTTTCAAATTAGGGTTTGACTTTCCTGGAGTTCTACCCAACCAAAAAATTCGATCTTTGTCTCTAAATTTCAATTTTTAGGAGGAGAGAAATCATACGCTGGGTCCACTCAAAAATTCCACTTTTGTGAAAATCCCTAATTTCCCGCAGCAGTGACAGGTCAAAAACTAAAAATACTCGGAATCAAATTTTGCTTTGACATAAAGATGTGCCCTTCAATGGAGAGTTATCCTAGACTCATTTTGCTGATGATCTATGGAGAAAGACCCAAAACGTAAGAAGCCCTAGCTTCTGCAGCTGCATAGTGTCTTCTTTCAGAGATGCTCTGATACCATGTTAGATTTTGATCATTTAATCAATATGATCTAGGATATTATTTGAGAGAATATCATGCACATCAATAATCACAAGAGACATGAGACACAAAGAATTTTCCTTGGGAAAACCATAAAGGAGAAAACCCCGCAACTTCCTTAGAGATAGAATGAACACCAACAACAAATGTAAAACCCAAAGACACAAATATGATCTCTGATAGTTGTTCTCTCTCTCACTTGTGAGAGATCCTCTTCTCTCGCTCATGTGCTACAGTTGAGTGAGTGTCTGTTTCAAATAGAGAGGCTCACTATCTATTTATACTTGTTTTCGACTTGACTTTTACTCTTACAAGGATGACCTCACTAGGAGAGTCTAATAACCCTAATACCACTCAATTGTGGGGAATATTGCCATGAATTACAATGGAGGGTTAACCTCAATGAATTTACATGAATTTATTATATTAATGACTCTACCAGTAGGAGGAATAAACATCTCTGTAGGGGTACAATGAAATACAATAATAAATATACAAGTGAATACATTCTGAAGTTACAAATACATCAACACTCTTCAACTTCTTCTCTTATGCAACCACCTTGTGGTGATTTGCACTTCACCTCCTAGACCTCTGTCTCCACTTCATTACTCTTCTTATTCAATGAAATTGAAGCTTCTTCATCTTGATGGTCACTGGAAGATCTGGTTTGAAAAAATACAAACCACATACAAACATTCTCATATTGTTTGGACAAGCAAATGGATTTGATGAATCTTTCTTCTTTCCTCCTCTTTTGGCTCCAGGAGGAAACATTCCAGTTTCCACTTTATTGCACACTTCATAAACCACATGTGAAATATTTCTCATGTTTTCCCCACAGTAGGGATCTATTAATATCTTCTGTAGCTCCAGAGTAGATAAATCTCGAAAATATAAGACCTACCTTATCTCTTCTTTCAAAGCACAATATTCCATGAAATACTGAGAATATTTCTTACAATTCTTCCCATTGAACACTTGACCACAGAAAATAGTAGTTATCTTCCCAATGTATTCATCATAATATGGTGTCAAGAAACCATCAAAATCATCCCTACATAATCTACCTGAGGTATTGCATCGTGGATCTTCATAATCTTCTTCTTCATACTGCTCACCATCTTCTTCTATAATTGGTAGCAACCTCATGGTTGCAACCTTGACTTACTGATATATGCAATGTTAGTCAACAGAGAGTCGTCTTTCCACAGGAGTGGATGAAAGTGCTCTAATAACATTTTAATGTTCCCAAGTCTAATATGCAGACCTGAACACTAACTAATGCTGCAAATCAAATAAAATTTCTGATATTAAATTACAACCACTTAGTAAATCTTCAGACTAGGTAATTCAAGGTGTTTTGCTGGGAAAATTTGCAGACAAGGGGGTAGGAAGTGGGAAGCAACCAAGATTAATTTGAGAAATGTGAATTCCTTTTCCCTAACACATTTATATCGGGTACCATTCACGTTTCAGCGCCCGCTATGCGGAAACCTACTCCCACTCTTCTGGGTCACCCAACCGTGAAACTAGGGAAATTCGTTTTGTCATTTCGATAAGGGGATTGGAAAAAAGTGAATAGGTGTTATCATGCCTTCAAATAGTAGAAAATATGATTTGGGATAGTTTCTAATAGATATGGAGTTGTATGGAGAGTTTAGGAAAGAATTGGGAATTTTAGGAAATTTTGGCCTAGTGAGACCCTATGCAATGGAGGATCTAATATAGTTGTACGGTCTCAAATAAATTATGATATGGATTTATATATGGGTAGGTGGGTCTTTCAGTGATCTATATAAACTTACAAAACTATATTTGAGTGGGTAGAACTCGTTTTATAGGAGAAATGGTAAAACTAGTGTTCTATCTAGGGTGCATAATTAAGCATAAGTCTCGTAGCCGAATGACTTCAATACAGAAAATGAAAACTGAAAGACATTAGTACAGATCCAATGGAAATATATAATAATCTAGACTCATGCCCACAACCTTTGATTACTCATTATTTCACTAGATTGATCAATTCCCCCTATTACAACGACAAATTAAGCTTTTCATGAGAAACTGAGAAGGTAAACTTTAGGGACAGAATTATTATGAATTGAGAAATATAAATGACAGATTTTATCAGTTGTTATATATCAAAAAGAATTGGATTGACTTAACATTACATAAGAGGACTCCAAAATGGTGGGCAGGAGGCCCAAAATATGACAAGAGAAAGATTGAGAGCGTAGGTGAAGCTTGGGCTTCACTGGATCTCGACCTGACAGGGATGGAGGTTGCAAAATATGTCTGATATGATCCTCAATGGTTGAAAATCAAGTGCTCCATACCTGGAAAGAGAATAAATGGGTATGAATGAGTGGGAAGGGAAGGTTTGGGGTTCATATTCCAAGTGTATGAGGCACACCACTCAGAAAGGCATGCTCACATAAGTACAAACCAATTAACAGGTCAACCAAACTGTGTGAATGATATCAAATTATTATTTAATAGAACTCTGGGTGACATGTTTAGCAAGAAGAGGCCAATGGTGACCTGTGAGAGAATGCCAACCACCTAGAAGCCCTAACCCTAGCCACATATGCACCCTGCTTGAGAAAATTGGAATGTAGGACCATTTGGAGATGTTTCCCTATCCATGTCATTCTTCAAACTTAGAAACTGCGCCCTCCTTAGGCCCATAGTTGCTACTTTTGTCAGTGGCACCTTTTTTTTCCTTTCCCACTTTTGTACTGAGCCTCCAAAAAGGAAATTGCACCCTCCTTAGTCAATTTTTTCTTGCTTTTCCCTATGACAAATTTTCTGACTTTCCTTCTTTTGAGACTGGGTCTCAGAAATGAAAGTGCTCCCTACTTAGTCAATTGTTTCTTGCTTTTATTATGACAACTTTTGTTACAACTTTTGGGCACTTTCTCTTTTCTCTCCAACTGCTTTTGTCATAGAGTTTCCACTTTCTTAATCTCCTCCCTTGGCAAGTTGGCTTGCCAATTGTGCCTGACGTGGAAAGCTCAATTCCACATGTTATTTGCACAATAAATATTAATGATAAATCAAAATTAAATGCATGCCTCAATAATTTTTATTTAGCAACATTTTCCTAGGGTAATTAATTAATGCCTCATAAATTATATCTGGACAAAATTCAGTAGGTGAGGTAATTAATGCATCTTTGACCCCCTAATGTGATGGGCATGGTCAACACTTTTATGTCCAAAAATATGGGGACATGACACTTTGTTGCATAAATAATATGTGTCAATTAGTATATGACATCTATCCTATAGTGGTGTATCCAAGATATTCTTGGTTTCGTTGGCTTTCTGTTTGCATTTCACTTGTCAGTTTTGTAGTTTTAATATTAAGGATGCTGGTAAGTTTCCAGAGCACCAGTTCAACAAGTATGTTCACCTATGCTCGCAACCCTAACTAATAAAATAATAAGTGGTGGTTCTGGGTCTTGATCTGTCGAAATTGGGCTACGTTATGGACTATTGGCTAACCAACAGGAAGATGTGGGTCCCTTCAAATCGACGGAACTCTTTTTCTGGGTTAATCACCAATAAGACATATATGAAGAAGCGACTCTACCTTTAAGGCAAGATACCGTCCAAATAATAAAAAACTCTCAAAAATAATGTCCTCTCTTTGATGTGAGATGGACATGAATTATAGAATTATCTATCCCGTTCATAATCATGTATATAGGTGTTCATAGATTCATAAGTGTCGGTACTCAACACATCCTAAACATCCTACATAATTTTGTTTCAAGAAGAAGACATGGGATTTATATTTTAATTTTTAGAGAACCTAATTGAAATTTTGTTCAAGAAAAAGACAATGGATTTATATTTTAATTTTTTCAAGGATAATAATAAATGAGAGTTAAAAGCTTAAAGTATAATTAATGGTATTTTGATCTCCTTTATTTTATAAATGTATTTTTATAACCGAAAAATACTGAACCGAACAAAGTTATGATGGGGATGCTAGGGCTACCAATCAACCTTCTTCTTTTCAAGTAGAATGAGAAAACCACCCTTCATGCATGCAGTCAAGTGTTATTTGGATCTACGTGTATGTTTTGGTCATCTAATTATGTGTGAATAGAAAAGGTAAACATAAATTTAATGGAATTGTTACCTATATAAAAACTTGTGCCCCTTGAGCTACAATTAGTGCACGGAAGAGGGTTGGCTTCTGCATCCATTACGCCACGCAAAATTAAGCAATAAGATACTAATGGACATCTTGACTATATATTACTAATATTCAATACGGAGATTGACTTGGGATATTAAAAACTTGAAACAAAATATTTTCTTCACCTGTTAACCTTATTTTTCCATTCAATGATCTTCAATACATAAGACTATAAGAGGACCCACGCGAGTGGTCGACAGGAAAAATGGCGTCGCTTGTGCAAATTATGATGTGCAAAAAGTTTGATGTCTCATATAGTTCAAGTTTCAATTCCAAAGGTATAGTCTCTCCACATCCAAAACAAGTCTCAGTTTCAAAGGTATAGTTCCTCCACTTCCAGGGGTTCAAGGTTCTCTAAAGCTACCTAAAACTTCGAAAAATCCTTTTGGAGAAAAATTATTTTCACTTATGTGGTGATTTAGAAATTTGATGTAACTTATTTTCACTTATTTCCCTAGACTTGCTTTCATCACATAAACTTATATTATCTGCACACAACTTTCTCTCATTTTTTGAAACATATTGAAGTTCTCTTTGATGTTTCATTTACCTCGCTTTGGGGGTATGCTAGTTTATTATTAAATAATTTATGAGTAATAGTTATTTATTATGTCGTAAGGTGTTCCGTAAGTGGAAAAGACTCTCTGAAATTTGACGGTTTTAGATCTCAACTGTTTGATCAAACTGTCCAATGATTAAAAAGGATCTTTGCCCTCGATTCATTCCACCACCTAATTTTTCCATCCATATAGATGTCATTAATTTTGAACTCATATCAAGGAACTTTACTCTCTCCTTTGTACCTTCACTTTCGTTTGAGATCCCCGAGGGTCGAGACATTGTTTGTAACATGAGATTTAGCTGAAGCCCAACTATTCATCATTTGCATGAGGGTTAGCAGGGCATGGAATGGTACGATGATAAGAGCAAGAGTGGGTGATCAATATTCATCCTGTTTACCATTTAATGTGTCTCAGAGCATGCATGCTAACCCTTGGATCTCAAACAATATTAGATCCAACAATTAGCATGTCTGCTGCAGCCGCATTAAATGGCTTGTAGCACCACAAGAGTGTCCATCAATGTTGGAATTTTAGAACATTTCGCATCTCAGTAGGCATTTTTTTCGTCAAATATTTTTAAATATTTTGAGAGAACGTCTTACCAAACAAGCAAACAATTTTCCAAAACTTATTTTTGATGTTTGGCCATTTCTATAAGTGATTATTATTATTTTTTTGGTTTTTCTAGAGAATGAACTTTGAAACCCCTGCCTAAACCCAAATTTTAACTGCAGGAAATCATGGATGTTGTTAGATGTATATTGCATAATGTTGGTGGGTGTCATTTTTGGTAGTTAGTTTTGCTAGATTTTTTCAAGTCTAATAACAAATAATATTTTTATTGCTTAAGTTTTTTAATAAAATTTCATTAACAAAATAATTTTAATCTTGTTTTTAAAATGTAACTTTTTAAAAGAAACCCTATACTAGCACACCCACATAGTTTGTGGTTGGATCAAGTCAATAGAGATCAAATGGTTAAGAAATAGTTATGGAATGGAAGACAATTTATATTTTTTATTTATTCCTCATATTATTTTAGTTAAATTGGTTCAACTATGAGTTATCCATGTCTAGCTACATGTTATCACTGACATTCTTCCCATTATCCATTTATCAGCTATCAGTTATTTTTTATATTCTTTTTCTTTTTATATCACATTCTTCTAGTTATCTGTCACGAATTATTTGTTATCCATTCATCAACTATGAGTTATCCATGCTAGCTACCTATTATTTTTTATATTCATTTTTTTATAATTGTTTATTTTGAATTTTCAACAACTTCCATAGAACCAATCTTGAGAGTACACTTGTCTCATCCTCATTTGTAGATGAAAAAGCATAGGTGCTAGTCCACGAACAACATTTGAACCACAAGGAATCTAGATTTTGAAGAAACCCTACTTCTCTGTGGCAATCCAAAGAGGCTAGAACAAGGGTCTGATCATCCGAGGGTTAAGGAAATATGGGGTATGGATTGTTTCTCTGCCATAGGACCCGGGGTTACATTTTTGGTAAAGTGGGTAAGCAGCATCAACATGATTTCTCGTTGGGTCCTCCTTCTCTTGAGGTTTATGTGATCGGATGCTGTGGTGGCTCACCAATTATTTTGATGAAGACTACGGGTCATCTCGTGACGGAATCCTCATAAACAGGGTACTCTGGATGTCATTCCTAAGGATGAGGATTAGACCGAGAAAGTGGAGATTAAGAGAATCGTGCTAAGCGACCACCATTCACATCAAGTATATTATTGGGTTAGGGTTTTGCACACTGCATCAGATTAAAAATGAAATGGTTTTCAATAAAACATTAAAAATACAAGAAACATAGTATTTAATAAATGTCAATGTTATCTAAAAACCAATAATGTACAAATTTTATTAGATTAACATTAACTTGAAAATAAATAAGTATATATCGCAATTCCTCTATATCATCTAATATATGAGTGATTGCAGTTCAAGTTAAAGTGGTAATTGGAGTTGAAGTTAAGGTAAAGTTGTATCATTATTGGAGTTAATCTAATGGTTGTATCTAATAATGAATAGTTGTACATCATCATGATTGAATTTTTAATTACCAAGTTGAAGTTGAAGTTTAATTTTTCTAACTATCACAAATTGTACTTATCACATGTTAACTAAGCAATTTTTTTACTTTTTTGAAATTATTAATTATGAATTTTTAACGACGCCCATAAAATCAATCTGGGTAGTACACTTGTCTCATTCTTGTCCATATAAGAAAAAACATAGATGGTAGTCCACCCCAAAATTCTAAGAAATAAACGCATATCCGTGTAATTAGATAGATGCCCAGCTACCAAATGGAGGAGTTTATTAGGATTTCAAACGATTTTATTAGGAGTTTGAATATTAAATGAGTGCACATTAGATAGATTCCTATATGTGAAATGTACTTAGACTAAGCCTTAAGCGATTAGAGTTGAAGTTAAGCTAATAGTTGTAGAATCATTGGAGTTAAGCTAATATTTGTATCTAATAATTATCAAAAATAACACTGATTAGAGTTTAAGTTAAGCTAATAGTTGTAGAATCCCTCGAGTTAAGCTAATAGTTAATTTAAAAGTTAATATATCAACAATTGCACTTCAAGTAAAAGTCATGATTGGAGTTGAAGTTAAGCTAACAATTGTATCATCAATGGAGTTAAGCTCACAGTTGTATTTATTAATGGAATACTTGTATCTAATAATCGAATAATTGAAGTTGAAGTTTAATTTTTTCAATAAAAGTCATGATTGGAGTTGGCATTAAACTAATAGTTGTATCATCAATGGAGTTAAGCTCATAGTTGTATCTATTAATCGGATAATTGTATCTAATAATCGAATAGTTGAAGTTGAATTTTAATTTTTCCAACTATCACAGAGTGTACTTATCATATGCTAACTAAACTATTTTTTAAATTATTAATTATGAATTTTGGACGACGCCCATAGAATCAATATGGACAGTACACTTGTCTCATTATCATTTGTAAATGAAAAAAGGGTGCTCGCACGAAGTTGGTTCCACTTTTTAGTGCCACTTAAGAAATCGGAAACGTACTTCTGAAGTGTAAATCGAGAACGCATATGCGTTATTGATGGTACGTTCGGAAGAACCCGAGCCCAAAAACAAGGCTAAGGTTCGTAAGGAACTTATCGCATATGCGTTTTGTAAAAGTTAAATATCACATATGCGACATTGAAAACTAAAAAAAAAAAGAGGTCGCAGGCCTCATTTATCATTTGCACAGTGAAGTATCGGGAGAGCGATAAACTACGTTGGCGAAAAAACACACAGGTGATTTGTGTTTCACCATTTGGAGGTTGATTTGGAGGTGGCTTGGCTCTAATGGCAGGTAACTTCTTATATCCATTACAATTTGTTTTCAATTCTTTATTGTTTTTCTTAATTTCATAGTTTTTATAATTGTTTAAAACAGATTTAATAAAAAAAATTGAATTAAATAAAAGAATGATAAATTAAAACAATTTGTATTTTTTTGTTTAAATCTTAACAAATAACATAAATGAGCAAGATAATGTGGAAAACGAACCCTCTAATAACCCAGAACCTAACCCAAACATGAACCCAAACCCAAACCCAGAGGGGCAAGAAGATCGAAACTCACAGATTCTTGCGCTTTTGGCATCATTGAGGTGCCTTAGCTCATCTATTAGAGGGGGGGATCATTTGAGATAGTCTTTAGCCGATGCATTGGACACAATCACAAACACAATTTCCAATGCCCAAGGAGCTCTGTACAACATTAGCTCGTACAAAGAATCCAGGAGGAAATACTACTATGATGGATTGAGTTATAAAGACATCAAAGACCTAAAGATTACAAAAGACCAATTATTTTCATTATTTCGGGACCCTAGCACTGGATTGGTTCCACCCACTAGTCGAGCACAGATTTCCATAGAATGGTGCATGGAACCAAATATAAAGGCCAATTGGATGGATCGTTGGTATATGGTCTTTGATGAAGACCCTCATGGGAATAGGGACATCCCATTTTATTTCCTTAAGAAGTTGTATGCAGAATTCATACTAGGGAAACATGTTAACTATTTTGATATCTTAGGCTTCCAGGGTGTTGGTGAGTTTGTTTCAAACTCATTATGATGATGACGATGATGACGGTGACGATGAACAATGATGATGATGAGGAGGAGGAGGATGAGGTTGATGATGATGATGATGAGGATGATGAGGATGAGGATGAGGATGATAATGATGATGAGGATGATGATGATGAGGACGAGGATGATGACTATGATGTTGATGATGAGGATGATGACTTTGAAACTTTGGCTCTATACATGGCGGATGATAAATATTGTTAAGATATATATGCCATTTGATTGAATTTTGGCCATCCATCCTTAATCAAATATTAAAAGAACCGGACATCCTTAATCAAGGATTAAAAGAACATGATGACGATTAAAAGAACATGATAGCTATAACAATGTTGATTAAAGTCACCTATTTCCTATCGACGAGTCATCACTAGCGGTTTGCAGTGAGAGCGTATGTTGATCCATCGGTACTCGTTCTAGCTTTTTTACATCCAAAAGAGCTACCAAACAAGCATTCCCATGGATTTATAACGTCCTTTGAGCACTGACATAAATCAATCTTCAATCTCTCTGTGAATGTTGCAAATTTTCCCTTGAAGCTGAATAGATCGAAGGACGGGAGGAATTATTGTTTTCTTGGATGCACATCCCATGGCTTCGTTCACCGCCCTATTTTCTTGGATGCATAGCCCATGGCTTCGTCCACCATTAAAAAGATGAATTATTTGTGTCCATCATAGTGTTGTCTAAATGGTATTATAATGGGATAAGGATGCCATTACTCTTTTTTACTCTCGTACCAAATTAGTTAAGAAAAATTGGATATGCGTTATTTTAAAATTAAAAAAATCGATGGGAATAAGGTTTGGCATTATGTTCGAAAATAGATTTGGACTACCGAACCTATTGGCTAGGACAAATAAACCAGGGCTATTGCTTGTCTTTTAGAACTCTATCAATATGCTCAGTTTAGATGGCATGTTTTGCTATGACATACACAATATTTTTTTATGAAAATCTATAATATTGTAGAGTACTATCTTACGATTCTGAATATGTAATTGTTTCCTTCAAAACTATGTTTTATTTATTTATACTTATTTTTCTAAATGACACACGTCAGTTTTAAAAAATAGATACCTCGATTTTTTTTTATATAACTTTTGATTTCCATCACCATTTCCCAAGAAAACTATATGGTGCACTATACGAGATCAAGCTCTACGATCTTATATTTAGAAATAAAGGATTTCATTAATTTTTGCCCATAAAGTGTTGCACCTGCACATAACGTTTTAATTTCAAGTTTTTGTGACTTCAATAATTAATAATATAAAATAATAATTCATGAAAAATTCTAAATAAATAGTGTTGCACTAGGCCCATATGTCATTTATATGTCTGCAAGATTTTATCCCAAATTGACATGATTTACCTCATATATTGCTGCACCTGCACAAATATATATGTTAGGATGTGCTGAAAATTTGAAAACCCAATTTCACGGAAACTAATTTTATAATCATTTACACACATTTTGTCTGCATAAATTCTATATATTATGAAAGCCGATTCAATTACCTATCTTTTTTCTTTTTACTTCATCTTCAAATAAGTTAGGGAAGTACCCATAATTGTCACCTAAAGTCAAAGTTTCTCATTTTTTCCAGTATTATGTGGCATCTAAAGTGTCTTTAAAGGAGTCCATGATTGTGCATTAGCCCAAAAAATAAATGGTAGTCCACCCCAAAATTATAAGATGTATACGTCTATCGGTGTAATTAGCTAGATGCCCAAATAACAGATGGAGGAGTTTATTAGGAGTTCGAATGATTTTTATAGGAGTTTGAGTCTTACACCAGTGCATTAGCTAGACTCCTAGATTCCAAATGTACTTCGACTAAGCCTTAAATGATTAGAGTTGAAGTTAATCTAATAGTTGTAAAATCATTGGAGTTAAGATAATATTTGTATCTAATAGTTAAGCTAATAGTTATCCAATATAACAATGATTAGAGTTGAAGTTAAGCTAATAATTATAGAATCATTGGAGTTAAGCTAATAGTTGTACATAATAGTTAAGCTAATAGTTATCCATTATAAGTGTGATTAGAGTAAATTAAGCTAATAGTTCTAGAATCATTGGAGTTAAGCTAATAGTTGTATCTAATAACCAATGGAGTTAAGCTTGTAGTTGTATCTAACTATCACTAATTGTACTTATCGCGTGTTAATTAAGCTATTTTTTATTTTATTGAAATGATTAGTTATTAATTTTGGATGACGCCCACATAATCAATCTCGAAAGTACACTTGTCTCATTCTCGTTTAATTTTGGACGGCGCCCATAAAATCAATTTAGACAGCACACTTGTCTCATTCTCGTCCATAGATGAAAAAACATAAATAATAGTCCACCCCAAAATTCTAAAATATATACACTTTCTACTTAAATAAACCATATATATATATATAATAACCACCCAAATTAACTTAAATATTTTCTTTCCAATTTATCAAAATGCACACTTTAACCAAACATAAAGATGAATGAGCTTAATAGTAAAGAGAACATAAGGATTTGCTAGTTTGATTTTTAATTGTACTTGACCAACTAAAATTTACTTTTAAGTTTTTAAAATTTTTTCCAAGAATTTTAAGTTTTTAAAATATTTTGATGGCTTAAAAATTTTAAAATTGTTTTATTATTTTATATTTTAATTAATTTAAAATAATTTTATTTAAAAAATTTTATATTAAAAGTTTTAAAATACAAATTTAGTAAATTAAAATAGATCTCAAGATTGGAATTTAAGAGGCACATGCGAGTCATGAGGCCTTTTACCTATCCAAATATAATTAAAAATTCTAACAAACCATTTCAATGAATTGGTAAACAATTTGTTATCATTTATTTTTTATGGTTAAGTATTTTTCAAATAGTTATTATTATTTATTAATAGACTTGTTAAGATATGTATACATGTCTATATAACTTTTATTATTAGTCATTGCCGTAAGCAAAAGTATTGGTTAATTTTTTTTATTTTTTATTTTTATTTTAATTTTGAATCAAATTTATTTTCATTGTGATTGATGCTATATCATAAATATTAGTAATAAAAAAATGAATTAAAAAAAAAATTTACCAACTAAAAGTTTCTTTATATGGAGCCACAAAAATTTAGGAAAGCTTCTAGTTTCATAAAGAAAATTTACTAACTAAAAGTTTCCTCAAATACAAGGACAAAAGTTTGGGAAAGCTTATAGTATCATTAAAAAATTTACCAACTAAAAGTTTCCTTAGATGGCAAGATGTTAGGACAAAAGTTTAGGAAAACTTCTAGTTTCATGTTTTTTTGTTATTACCTATTCACTTTTCCAAATGCTACTTTTTCATTTTTTTTTTATTACCTGTTCACTTTCCCAAAGGCTACTGTTATATCCTATTTTTTCTGTTGTTTTCCATTTTAGATTGTTTTTTGCTTTAAATATTCTCTTCCAACTACAACCATCTCTTCATTATTTCACCTTTGTAGAAAAGTTTATTGTTAAAATTTTTAATTCAACCATTGGATAAACACTCTGGATGAAGGCCAAATATTTTGAATACAAAGCTTTATGTATTCTAGTACTTTGGTGCTCAACTCATCTTGACAATTTGTATTGTACTTACTTTGTACTTTGGTGTTCAACTCATCTTGACAATTTATATTGTTCTTACTTTGCTCTTAGTTCAAAGCATTTTGACTATTTGTACTATCTATGCTTCAAGGTTTTAATTGTAATGTCTATGTTTCAAGGTTTTATAAACATGTTATAATGCAACTATTTATTAAAACCCAAAGCTATTGGAAAAATACAAGTTAAATATTCATTGATTTATTTCATAAACGATGCATTAATTTCTTTTAGAAAATAATATTCACTTAAAATTAAAATGCTTTTAATAGCCTACAATTAAAGTTTTCATTGATTTCTTTTTAAAATTTTGTGAATTGCACATTCCACTTTATTAAATCAGTTTATTAAATCATAATGTTTTTTTCAATGGTGAAACTTCTTTGTTTCAATTACATGAATTAATATATTCACTATTTTTTTTTTGACAAAAATCACTTTCTTATGTTTTAAAAATATTTACCTTTTTTAATTCAACATAAACTTTATATTATGTATTTGTTTGGATATAGATTTTAAACTTATTAAATTAGTTTTTATATTACAATATAAAGCAAAACAAAAAACAAAAAACAAAAATTGCTAATTTTTTAACTATTTTAATAGTGAAATTTATTTATTCAACTTTACATGCATGAATATATTCACTATAAGATTAATAATATTTTCATTGATTTATTATTTCTTTATAAGATTAATAAGAGTTTCATTGATTTATTATTTCTTTTAAAAATATTGTGAATTGCACATTCCACTTTATTAAATCACGATGTTTTTTTTATAGTTATTTATTTTTTATTACAATATTAAATAAAATAAAAAAACTCATAACAAATGAAACTTCTTTGTTTAAATTACATGAAGTAATTTATTCACCATTTTTGACAAAAAACACTTCTTTATATTTTTAAAAATATTTTTTTATTTGATTCGATATATATTTTCAACTCATTAAATTAGTTTTATATTACAATATAAAACAAAACAAGAACTTAATTTTTTTTTAAACTATTTTAATGATGAAATTTCTTTATTCAAGTTTACATGAATGAATATATTCACTATAAGATTACTATTTTTGAAAAAATACTTCTTAATTCTTAAAAGATTTTTTTTTCTTACTTTAACAAAAATGTTATATTATGTCTTTGTTTGAATATAAATTTTCACATTGTTATTTTCTAAAATATTTATTGAGCACAACTATCTTTTACAACTTGGTTGATATATCCTCATAGACACTATTATTAAAAATGGTATCAATATCATCTTTTATATATATATATATATATATATATATATATATATTTGTGAATCAAATTTCTTTCTATTATGATTGGTGTTATACCATAAAAATTACTAATAAAAAAATGAATGAAAATAAATTTACAAACTAAAAGTTCTAATCTGAAACAACAAAAGTTTAGGAAAGCTTCTAGTTTTATAAAGAAAATTTATTAACTAAAAGTTTCTTTAGATACAAGGACAAAATTTTAGGAAAGCTTTTGATTTTATTCAAAACTTTACCAACTAAAAGTTTCCTTAGATGCCAAGATGCCATGGAAAATGTTTAGGAAATGATAGAAGTTTAGGAAAGCTTTTGATTTCATTAAAAACTTTACCAACTAAAAGTTTCCTTAGATGCCTAGATGCCATGAGAAAGGTTTAGGAAAGCTTCTAGTTTCATTTTTTTTGTTATTACATGTTCACTTTCCTAAGGGTACTTGTGTGTCCTATTTTTTATGTTTTTTTCTTTCCCTTTAGATTGTTTTTTGCTTTTAATATTCTTTTCCAACTACAACCATCTCTTGGTTATTTAATCTTTGTATCAAAGTTTATTGTTAATTTTTTTTAATTCAAAGTAGTCCATACTACCAAAACATCTCATGGATATTTTTTTTTAATGTAATTTGTTTAGCTCATTAAATGTGATTAATCTCCACTTAGCCTAGATTGGTGAATGCATACTTTTTCTAACTTTATTTGATATACCCGTTTAGAAATACAAGATGGTGAGGAGATTCATAAGTTCGTTTGTGTTGTGCCTCTTTGTGATTTGGAACATCAAGTAAGTGGTCTTGGTTATGAAGAGATAATTGTAATTTTCTAAGTAACACCATCTTATCTTTTTTTCACTAAAATTTAATCTAGTAATATAATTTGACAATTCACAACAATGTTCAATTCTCATGTAGCTTGAGGACAATCATATGGCATGATGATGTACAACCAACATGTACTAAGTGTGAGCAATCCAACATTTCATGGAATTATAAAATAATTATTTTAACATTTTTGTATTTTGATTTGAAGTTATGTAATTGATTTTTTTTGTATTATTTTCATTTTCTTGTAAATTTTCATTTCATTTTTTTCTAAGGCAGAGACTTTGCTTGCAACCCTTGTTATATATGTAATAATGGAAATTGAAATTTTCTCATTTGATTCAAAAGTATGTGGGTGAGTTTGTCTCTATTTAGGGGCTGAGATAGTTTGATTGATATTGGTTCCTTAGTTTTCAACACTCCTAAGGGCCTATAATAAAGAAAGGGTAGTTCCTTACTAAGAACCATAAATTTTGGCCATTCGTCGAGTCTCTTCATGAGGGTTATATTTTAAAGAAAAAAACTATTAATTCCTCGCAATAAAAACAAGCAATAGGATAAAGGGTACATCTTCCTTTGGTCAAGGAGGGCATTCTATTGAGTGAAGTGAGCCCAACAAGAACTATGTAAGCAATTTGATTGTTGGGTGGCTAACTTGCCCAACCAAAAAAGAATGGAGTCATGACATTAGAAGATGCACTTCAAGTCTTTTCTAGATTTTATTTACTTATTGGGCCTTTCAGTAGGAAGATAGCAAAGGTGATTGACAAGCGCCTTTAGGAGGGGAAATGATACTTTCATTACAAGAGGGTGAGGGGCTTGAGCTTCCCTTGTAGCCTTCAATGAACAATATTCACATGGTGTCCTCAAATCTAGATTCTTTTCATTTTTTCCTTGCTAACAACAATGAATACTCTTAGGGGCACATGCATTTGGAAACACAAGGAGTTATCTAGTTATTTTTTGCACATTCTTTGTGGATGAGGAAATCTTTTTTTGAAATAAAATGTCATAATTTCAATCACACCATCAATGCAACAAGTTAACTTTGAAAATTATGGTATGTTGCATTACATGTGACTTGCTATTAACGTTTGGAAATGATTCTAAGTTCCACCTTTTGTTTGTTTCTTAAGTTTATCACTTAATGTACTTTACATACACACTTTCTACATATGTTACTTTTGAGTGGTACATGTCATTGTTAGTAGGTTGTTTTGATACACCCTCATTTTCAAAGTACATGATCAACTAAAAACATGGCTAAATGAGTCTATTGTTATCTCTTAATTGGAATTTAAACTCCTTAATAGAAACACATCTTTTAGTTGAAAATTAAAGTCAAAATTTGAGTTATACCATTGAGGCAACATGTTAACTTGCAAAATTGTGTATGATGCATTACATGTGGCCTAATATTAACCTTTGCAAAGCCTAGTTTAGGCTACACATTTTGTTTGTTTCTTAAATTGAGGACTTAATATTCTTCACATGCAAAATATTGAGTTATGTTACTTTTGAGTTATTGGGGGAGAGAGGCATTCTCTAGCCTAGTAGGAGAAAGATGTGTAACTCCTTCCCTGCTCATCCTATAGTTGACAAGTGTCCTTTATAAAAAAAATATTATTAAAAATAACATGTTGGCTCAAATTAAATTTAAATTATTTAGAAATGCATATATATATACAAATTAGATAAATTAAAACCATAAACATTGCATTGCACACATCCTTCACTCTCCACTCTAAAAAAAGGTTCTTGCACTTCTAAAGATTTAATTCATATCTCTCGAAGCTTGGTAGATCTCCTTTTAGATAGACTTATACTAGTTTGTCACTGTAAATTGTTTTGTTCCATCATCAATTTTCAAAACAACAAAAATACTTATAAATAAGTTTATTGTTATTTTTAATTATAAATTAAACTTCTCATGACATACATATCTTTTAATTAAACATTAAATTCCTTAGAATTTAGTAAAAATAATTTTTTAATAAAACTTCAACTAAAACGTTGTGCAAAACGTCCACAAAAAAGGTTGGAAAGGTTGAGATGAAATGAAATTCAAACACTGTTCAATGTGCATACGTAATAAGGGTCCCAACTTCAATTTCATAAGACCGGGTCATGTTTGCACTTTGGAAGACTGAGAACCAAAACCAATTGAAGTATGTTCGAAGCCACGCCAATGAGACTTCTTCATGGAGAATGCATAACCAAAACCAGTTCCCCGGCTAGGCACCACTCTAATAATACCGGTGGTACTAATAATAAAAATGTTAAACATACAAATAACGTATCTAATAATATAGTTAAACCTGGAAAAACCTCACATATTTAAAAAGGAGCAATTGCTAAGCACACAAGTCTTTCAACCCACAAACAATGAATACACCGAAAGCTGCCAAATACCAAACTCTTGTTTCAAGCTACAACCATTTCTATTTTTAATTGAACAATCACATATTTGCATCAAAATTAGCTGCAAAGAGCATGCAGATGCAACGTTTATAGCTATATGTACAATGGAGACACATCACTTAACACAAATGGCCGTAATCCGCCTTCACAACAGCCGTGTGCTTTCAGTGGCACAGGCGCTGGTTCAAAACCCTATGGGTTCTATTCTGTCAACATATTTATAGCAGCATTTATTAAACGTAAGTTACTATCTATATCTATATCTAACATTAACTAAAAGGTAACTTACTATTTTCTAAACGTATCTATGAACTTGCGGCAGTAGTCATCACTAAACCTGTTACGTGTATTGCAAGGGTACCTATGAATGCAATCGTCCCAAACATTGGCCTCCAATGGCTTCGTTTCATTCATTACTTTCCAGACAGCGCTGTTGCACTTGAATCCCGAACCCAGTCCTATCTGCCAAACGCGATCCCCCACCTTGAAGCGTCTCTTGGNAGACTCTTTCCGACCCCATTGATCACAGCTCGCCCACCGGGATGGATGCAGAAATGGTTGAAAGCCAGTCTGAAGTTGGGGATGTAGGGTTTTAAATTCCTTTTCAGAGCTCTGATGCAGAAATGATTGTAGGCGTAGTAGATCAGCTCCGTTACGGGGAGAACTTTAGGGCCCAAGGTCGTCATGTTTTTTCTCACGGCGTTTCCCGCGACGTCGATGAGCGACATGCGGAGGCCGATGCCGTAGATACCATCGTCGTCTTCTTTCGACGTAACGCAGCCGTAGGCCTCGTCGTCAGCCGCTATGTTTGTCCTGACGACATGCAGGAGCTTCATCTTTGCCCGAGCTGCGTCTTTGGGTTTGTTCGATAGAAGCACGGCGTTTCCCCCAACCCTGAAGAGGCAATTCGTGAGCATCATTCCCTTCTCGCTGCCCACGTAATTGGCGTTGACCGTTGTGTTCTCCGATCCGACAACAAGAGCATAGGAGTCGGCGTAGATCTTGAAAAGGTCCTTGGCCATGTCCACGGCTATTACGTTGGCGCTGCAGCCCATGCCGGAGAGATTGAAGGTCTTGATGTTCTCTTTCATTTTGTAACGGTTCACTATCCAGGTCGATAGCGACGGCGCCGGACTGAAAGTGGAGACGTTGACAATCAGAATATCGATCTCGCAAGAACTCACCCTCGTCTTGGCGAACAGCTCATCAAGAACGGCTGCAAAGCTCTCCTCCATCTCCACCCGCGCTTCCTCCAACGTCGGGACGCGTTCTTCGTTGAAGAGGAAGCGAGCGACGGCCGTTTCTTCTCCCAGACCTGAACGGAGATAGACCTTCCACTGTAAATCCATACGATCTGCTAGCGGGGGCTCAGTGCTGCCCGAGAAATATATACAGGCCTCGGTGTTCATCTTTCGATCTTCAGGCGGTCTGTAACAACTATAGTCTACCAGATAACATTCTCTTCGCCGCCTTCGAGTCATGAGATAAAAAAGGAAAACGACGACCATGCTACAAAGGAGACCAACTTCCGCCGCCCTTCTTAGCAGCATGGAGGTTTCCGAGAACGGGAACATATCTCCGAGGCTCGTCATTCAAAAAATTCTTTGAACAGAAACAATTCTCAGTGGGTTTCTATCGTTGATTCGTTGGTCTTCTCTAAATAACCTCTCTGGTTGGTCGACAAGTCCAGTTGCCAGTGCCTCGAACTCTACTCTCCATGTACCATTAATGTTCGTTAGTCAGTGGCTCAGGTCCCATTAAGACCATGGCTGATCTGTCCAATAGTAACTTCAAGAAGAATTAAGCCCCTCACGTAGGTAGTATGTGACACTGATCCTTCGCCCACCTCCACCAAACCTTGAGTGCCATAGCCTATGATATTATTTCACGTGTCGCCAGCACTAAATGCAATGGGCTCGACTTCTTCAGACCTGTTCTGGTCCCTTTGATTTTCATAACTTCGTCTCATGCATCTCAATGTACCTACTACGCTTTTGTCGTTGACGAGGTCACAATTTTTTTAACAAGAACTTGGTTGTTGGAGAAAAAAATGTTTTGATTTATTTATTGAATGTAGTTTGGGTGGTTTGGACGAAATGTTATTTTTTTATTATTTAGATTTAATTTTTATAAATAACATGTATATTTTTTATTTAGATTCAATCTTTATGACCAACCTGTATGTTTTTGTTGAGTCTCTTATAAATATAAATATACAGATGATTTATGTAATCTTAATTCTAGTGTCAAATATATGACAGATGAATTAGTACTTTAACAAATAGTGAACCACCTCAAGAACTTTGAAAAAAAAACAACCCTTAAACATTCTCCTTCCTGTTGTGCATTGCTGAATTGTATGTCGTCGCCTTGGAATTGCCGTAGAGGTCTTCATTGCAAATTTATTCCTGTACGAACAAAATGTAAATTTAGCCGACCACGATCCCGTCAGGGATATTGAAGTTCGTCCACAGAATAGTAGTTGATAAACGCTGAGAGGGCGTTACAACTTACATCGATGCTTCAGTTTCGGACTTAATTGTAGACGGTCCCTAGATTTATTATTTTATACATTGCTACATATATATATTAATGGCGTTCAATCTGTAAATGTAATCATGACAGGGTTGTAGTTCATGGTGAAAGACGCAGAATCCCGATCCATACGTTTTATTTGAACATCATGGGCAATCTAATTTCTGCATCGGCTTAAAAATAAACGCTGTAATTAAAAAAAAAAATTCATCATGCTTGTTTTCCTTTCCTTACTACCGAGTAAGGTCTTTATAGCTGAGTTGGGTCAAAGTGTCAATTTATTGCCCTTGTTAATTGAAGCAAAGAAATACTTCCAGCAGGGTAGTAAGGTCTTTATAGCTGAGTTGGGTCAAAGTGTCAATTTATTGCCCTTGTTAATTGAAGCAAAGAAATACTTCCTTGCCCTGCTGGTTGTTAGGCAATCCCAATGTAGGAGACCAACCAGTCCCTTCGGCTCACTTAATACTTAGTTCTCTGGCTGACGTTACAATGACCTATATCTATAGTGAAAAGGCCTTGCCCGATGCGGACTGGTCTGTGTAGAGGTAACATAATTAAATGCTAGGTTATAAACAAAAAATTTATAAAAAATATATGTTTATAGTTGATTTTTTTAATGAGCTGTAACTTAATTATTTAGCAACGACGATATTAATAATATTCTGAGTTGTGTTGAGGTAATGTAATTATTTACCAACAACCATATTAATAATATTTATAAGTTTGGTATGTGTATATTAGTAACAGTAACATTAATAAAAAATTAATGTGTAATATAAGGAAAAACATTAATAGAAGGAAAGTATGTGCTTAAATTTAAGCCCAGACACATTAATTTTATTAATGTGGTTGTTACTAATAAAGGGTGGGGGCCTAAACATATCAGCAAAGTATTAGCACAAATAATGTCATTTAAAAAATTGTAATAATATGATAATTAATCAAACAATACTTAATACAAAATGTTAAGAAATGATTTTATGTATGTAATTATTGATGAAATAATATCATTAATGTCTTTAAATTATGTTGTTATATTTTAATTAATGATTAATAATTACATTAAGAATAATTCCATGACATTATAATATTATGGGAATATGTTGCTTAATTATTGATGTTATAAAATTGTTTAACATAATAATTGTTCATGAATTAATGAGATGTAATTTTGGAAAAGATGAATATTATTTTATTAATATTTAATTAAAAATCCATATTTTGTGGAGAGTTTTTTTAAGATAGATATATGAATTAAATTAGTGTATTCAAAATATTATTATTATTATTTATTTTGGTTATCATAGTGTGAAATTGTTGATTAGTTGCTATTACATAGATATAATAATTAAATATTAGTGTAATTTATTCTTTAAGTATTATTTTGTTTTAAATAATAACATATATTAAGTATGAGTATGTTTATTTAATTAATTTATCATACCTTTAATAAAGGCTAGTAGATTATAATACTGTAACAATTAATAAATGCTATTTTGGATTGGAAAGTTTTTGGGAAATGTTTGGTGACAATGTTCATGGAGGGTTATGTTGGATTGTGTCATTTCTCCACGAACATGTTGTATTATTGTTATGTTTATTAATGTGTTTGGTCACATTACAACATTCAATGTAATGTAATCAATACACTATTTATTTAATTTATGAAATGATGTGTTAAATTACGATAGTCAATGACTATTAAGTTGAATTGCGACGTTGCTCCATGGTCATGTTGCATTATGGTAATGTTGCTTACTGGATTTTTGTTGCAATATGAGATTCATTAAATTATTTTGTAGCACTTGGGTTTAGTTATATTTGGATTAATTTTGTTTCATTCTAACATATGCCAAGGGTTTAGGGTTTAGGTTACTATGTTCATTTAGGGTTAGGGTTAACTTGGATTGTGCCATTTATCCATGGGTATGTTGTATTATGGTTATGTTTGTCCATGTATTTTATTGGATTCTAAGGTTTTGTAATAGTTGTGTTTACTTATGATTGCAATGGTTTTGTTGTATTTCAACATCCATCAAGTGTTATCTTATGTTACAACATTCATGAAGCTCCATATTGCATTGCGAAATTTTTGCAAGGTTATGTTGCATTATGGTTATGTTAATTAATTGCTTTTGTTGGATTATGAGATTCATTTGGAATCGTTTTGTTGGATTCCGACATGCATCAAGCGTTATGTTGCATTATGACATTTATGAAGGCTCAGATCGGATCACGACTTTCCTCGATTGTCATGTTTCATTATAGTTATGTTTATAAATTGATTTTCTTGGATTATGACATTCATTAAAAAGTTTTGCAAGGGTTGGGGTTAGTTATGTTTGTTATGTTTTTTTTTTGTGTTTTTTGCATTATGAAATTGATGAAGGGTTATCTTGGTTACGATGTTCATTGGTGTTTATGGTGACTTCTGATATTCCTTGGTGGTTATGTGGTATTATGTTGATGTTATTTCATGATTTTTATTAATGTGTGAGATTTGTTGTAAGGTTTTTCAAGGGTTGGGTTTAGTTATTTTGAGAAATGGTTTTGTTTAATTTAAACATTCATCAAGGGTTATGATAAATTACATCATTCAACCATATTTTATTGGTTTTTGTCACATTGTCACAATTATAACTGGTTATGTTGGGATGCAATGTTCATGATGATTTATGTTGGATTGCGACATACCTGAATGGTTATGATTCAATATGGTTGTGTTGCTTAAGGTAATTTGTTGCAATTATACATATGGGTGTGTGCAAGAAGTTGATGGACCTTTTAGATGCAATGCTACTTTTAGGAAACACGCTCATGATGTATAAAAACACAACACGCTCGCGTTATGTAATGCTTGGTTTGGTTAAGCTCGAGCCTGACATGTCATATGACACGTAGGTTAGGCTAGGCAAAACGTGCATGTGTTTTATAGTTACAAAACGTGTACGCGTTATGGAGAAGCAAAACGCATACCCATTATGGAGAAGCAAAATGCGCATGCGTTTTAGAGAAGAAAAATGTGCACTCGTTATGGATAACCACAAAAAAATGATTTTGGTGCATGGCTAGGGAAATGAATGAAAACAATAGTTTGCATCATTAAGACTTAGGACCTATATTAATATTTTAGCATCATCAAGAACAACATCTCAAACAACCATGCTTAACCTTCCAATAGCATACTTTTTCTTTGTGTTGTAATATGGACGCCATTAGGAGGCTTTAAGAACTAAGCATGGGTCATAGTCCCTCAACCACGCTTTATGGAGGAAACTTAAGACTTATGTCCTAAAGGTATCTTTTAAGGCTTGAGGTCCATGAACAAGGCATCGAACCTGCACATAGAACCTTCACATGTGATATTTTGCATCTAAGAGAGAATATGTAGTACATTAGAATTCTCTTAGCACTAGAAACATATTCATAGACATGGTTGATGGAGGAAACCTAGTCCTTATGCCCTAAAGGAATCGTATAGACATATAGGGCCAAGAACAACACCCCGAACAAACACACATGATATCTTAAGGGTATCCACAACCTTTAAGTTGGGATATGGCCACGATTAGGATTTTTTTAGCATTAGATATGGAGGATAAGGTGTTAATCATGGTTGGTACACAACGCTTTAATTTTAGGTTGTAAACCAACTTTTAGGGCTCAAGGTCCATGAACGAAACCTTGAATCACCATAGATGACCTCTCATGTTGATAGTTTTTTTATGAATGGGGATATGGGAACCATTAGGGGTTTCTAATACTATGTATGTGTTTTAGGACCTTAGACATAATAAGGGAGGAAACCTAGTCCTTAACACCTAGAAGATGCTTCTATCCATCTAGAGCCAAGAATGATGTGTTGAACAACCTCAATACATCCTTCCATGGTTTCATTTACCTTGAAATGCGGATACTAGTGCTATTAGAACATTTTTAGCAATAAGTACATATATTAGGCCCCTTCACATGGGTGGGGGGGAACACTTGGTCCTTAGGCCTTAAAGGAAGTTGTTAACCATTTAGGGCCAAAATTGATGCCTCCAACCACCACACATGACGTTGAGAGTGAATCATTTGAATATTAATCGGGATATGCATGCCATCATCATTTGTTGAGCACTAGGTATGCATCTCAAGGCCATGGACATAATAAGGGGAGGAAACTATGGCCTTACGCCCTACTTAAAGCTTCTATGCATCCAGGGATAGGAAGGATGCCTTAAAAAATCACACATGCCTTCTCATAGGTATATTTGGACTATGAATATGGATGTTAGTAGAATTAGGTGGTTTTGAGTAGCAGGTATGGGACCTCTAATACATGTTTGAGGGAATATGCTCATTCCTTATGCCATAATGGAATATTTGAGGTGTGCCCATGTTAATGAACATTTCCTTGAAGAAACACATATGACCTACTCAAGGTATGATTAGTCTCCAAGAAAATATGCAAATGCCTTTAAGAGGTTTTGAGCATTAGATATGGGTATTAAGGCCTCAACATGGTCAAGGGAGGAAATACAAGACTCGATCCCTAAATAATATTTCTAGCATCTATGGCTACANTCATTGGCTCTCTCCACCTTCTATATACCTCCCTCACTATCCCTCTCTCCATATCAATCTCTCTATCATTCACCTCACTTCCTCTTTATCTCTCACCCCTCCCTCCCTCTCTCCCACACAATCTCTCTCTCTCTCTCTCTGTCCCTCCCTCACTTCCCATATCTCATAATCTATCTCCACCTTCTATATACCTCTCTCACTATCCTTTCCTCCATCACTCTCTCTCTCTATTTTTCACCCCTCCCCCTCTCCCTTTGTCGCTCACCCATCCCCCTCTCTCCAACATAATATTTGTGTGTGTGTATCCGCTTCTCTCATAAACTCCCTATGTCTCTCCCTCTCTCTCCACCTTTTATTTACCTCCCTTTATCAATATCTCCCTCCCTTCTCCCTTAACTACCAGACCTCTGTGGAATTATTCATATACATATCCTCTCTCTCTCACTCTCAACTTGTATCCCTCCCTACCTATCTGTTTTCACTCTCCCTCTCCATGTTTCTCTCTTTCACAACCTCCTTCTTTATCCATCGCCCAACCCTCCACCCTCTGTCTTGGACACCATCTCTCTCTCTCTCTCTCTCTCTCTCTCTTTGTGTGTGTGTGTGTGTGTGTGAACCTACCCCCTTTCTCTCCTTGTGTCTATCCCCCTGCCCCTACCTCTCACACACACACCTTCTATCGCTCCCTCACTATCTCCTTCCTTCACTCTATCTCCATCCTTCCCTCATGCCCCCTCCTCCCTCTCGATCTTATTCTATCCACAACATTCTCTCTCTCTCTCTCTCTCTCTCTCTCTCTCTCTCTCTCTCTCTCTTATACTTCATTTCTCTATGTTTTCAACTTATCCCTTCTCCTCAACCCCCTACCTCATTATGAACCATATTCTCTGTTTTATCGCATCTCATTCCATCTCTTCAATTTACCCCTCCTCCACCTCGCTCCTCCAATACATCCTATTCCTCCTCTAATACTCCATATCCACCTTTCCATTCACCATTCCTCTCTCTCATTAAACCCTTACCCACTTCCTCCCCTCCACCTTATCCCCCTTCATCACTCAAGTCTCACGTACTTATTATAACCCTATACATCTTCAACACCTCTTCTCCTCCTAATAATTCTCTCAATCCCCACTCCCCTTTAGCCTTGTAACCCATAATGTTCTCATTCCATTCATCTTTCTCCACTTGAATTTACAACATCCTCCTAGGATCTTGACCCTTCCCCACCCCCTCTCAACTATTAACCATACTCACTCGAACTTACAACATCCTCATAGGCCCTTGACCCTTATCCACCCGCTCTCAACTATTAACCATCCCCACTTGAAATTCCTACATCTTCCTAGGCCCTTGAACCTTCCCCACCCCCTCTCAACTATTAACCATCCCCACCTGAACTTCCAACATCCTCCTAGGCCCTTAATCCTTCCACACCCCCTCTAAACTATTATCCATACATTTCATATATTGCATATAGTGTTAGATTTTTAGCTCTATAGAACATGTGTACGTTTTGTAGTTCTATAATGCGCACGTGTTTTGTAGTTCTATAACATGTGCGTGATTTCTAGTTCTATAAAACGCACGCGTTTTCCAATTCTATAAGGTGGGGAAATAAATTTGAATTTAAACATGCCAATTCACTTGCTCGCATGTCACCAATAGTCCTATGTGTATGGTTTGGAATTTGCTTCGGTAATACCAAACCTTTGATATGGTATATGATAAACCATAGGTAATTGGGCATTTCTTTCAGTTTCTGAAGAAGCCGATGTTTATGCACTCGTTATAGTACGTTACACACAATCATTTTTTACGAAATATGAAACATAAATACCATTTTTTCAGTAGATTCTAAATATGTAATTTTTATTAAAAAAATATTATATTTTCCTATTTTTTTTCAATTTCTATTGGGTCCTAACTCCTTAAGTCAAAAAACATGTTGTTAGTGTTTTTTCCAAAACTTTTTCAATTCTTAATCATTTTAAAAATAAATTATATGGTGCACTAGAATTCTCTGACCTCTACATTCTATAAAAAATCCATTTCATGCTTATTTAATTAAGGCCTTCAAAGGCCGCACCCACAAAAGATGTACCATTTTCGAGGAATGATCACTTAGATAATTATAAAAAAAAAATTACTAATTTTATTTATGAAAAATAGCCCTGCACTAGTGCTATATGTTCTCTACATGCCTGCAAATTTTTGTATCTCAAAAGAATCATTTAGGCCCTCAAAGGTTGCACCCACAAAAACATATACCTTATCATTTGCCTAAAAAAAAAAAGTGACTGTTAGAAAAAATGAAACTTGACATAGTTATAAAAATTTTCAATACAAAAACCTTATATATTCAGAAACGTGATTCAATTTCCTACATTTAATATTTTTTACTCAAAGCAAGATTATCTCAAAAAATATAATTAAGTTGAGGGATGCCTGATTTTTCAGTTTTCTATTGCATCTAACGTGCCAAAAGTGACCCTCATTAGCTTGCACTCACCCATATATATTAAAAATAAAATAGACATGATAATATAATTAACATAACATAACCATGTAGGATTGTGGAAATTTGATAATCTTCCTTGGAATGTCACACTACAACATTATCATTTTTAATCAAAATTTAATATGTTGTTGAAAGGTTTTATTAGAGTCTAATAATGCAAAAGTTGTTTAATTGTTATGTAATTAATACGAAATTGAGTTTCATATCTGAAATGTTCATTAAAGGTTTTTATGTTGGATTACAATTTTCATTAACTGTTAAGCTAGATTGTGACAATAGTCCATGGTCATATTGCATTAGTGTTATGTTAAGTTGGATCGCAACATTCATCCACCGCCAATTTGCATTATGGTTATGTTCTGTAATGGGTTTTTGTCACATTATGCAATTCATTATAACATTGCGCAAGGAATAAGTGTAGTCATATTTTGAATTATTTATTCCATTTTGACATAAACCAAGGGTTATATTGGATGACAATATTCATTGAGGGTTATGTTCGATCGCGCCATTTCTCTGTGAATATGTTGTATTATCGTTATGTTCATTAATGTGGTTGGTTGCATTACGACATTAAAAGTAATGTAATAAGTAGAATATTTATTTAATTTATCAAGTGCTATGTTGGATTATCATAGTGAGTGAGCGTCAAGTTGAATTGCGATGTTGCTCCATGACCATGTTGCAATATGGTAATGTTGCTTGCTAGGTTTTTGTTACATTATGTGATTCATTAAATTGTTTTCTAGTAGTTGGGTTTAGTTATATTTGGATTGGTTTTATTCCATTCCGGCATATGTCAAGGGTTAAGTTAGGTTATTATCTTTATCTAGGGTTAGGGTTATGTTGGATTATGCCATTTGTCCATGGGTATGTTGTATTATGGTTATGTTTGTTAATGTATTTTGTTGGATTGTAAGGTTATCTAATAGTTGGGTTTACCTATGTATGCAATGGTTTTGTTGTATTTCAACATACATCAAGTGTTATCTTGCATTATGGTTATGTTGCATTATGCTTATGTTCATTAATAGCTTTTGTTGGATTATTAGATAACATTTGGAATGGTTTTCTTGGATTTTGACATGCATCAAGGGTTATGTTGCATTGCGATATTTATGAAGGCTTATATTGGATGACGACTTTCATCGATGGCCATGTTGCATTATGGTTATGTTTATAAATTGCTTTTCTTGAATTATTCCATTTGTTAAAAGGTTTTGCAAGGGTTGGGTTTAGTGATGTTTGATATGTTCCTTTTTTTGCATTCTGAAATTGATGAAGGTTTATCTTGGAATGTGCAATTTTCCATGGGTTTGTTATATTATGGTTAACATTGATCATGAAATTTGATGGGATGTAAATTTTTGTAATAGTTGGGTTTACTGATGCTTGCAATGGTTTTGTTGTCTTTTGACATACATTAAGTTTTATCTTGTGTTATGACATTCATGAAGGTCCATTTTGCATTGTGAAAGTTTTGCATGGTTATGTTGCATTATGGTTATGTTTGTTAATTCACTTTTGTCGAATTATGAGATTCATTTCGACTGGTTTTGTTGGACTCTGACATGCATCAAGGGTTATGTTGTATTATGACATTTGTGAAGGCTCATATTGGATCGCGACCTTCATTGATGGTCATGTTGCACTACGGTTATGTTTAAAAATTGATTTTCTTGGATTGTGACATTAACAAAATTAAGGTTTTGTAAGGGTTGGGTTTAGTTATGTTTGCTACATTCCTTGTATTTTTTTTGCATTCTGAAATCGATGAAAGGCTATGTTGGTTTAAGATGTTCATTGGTGCTTATGGTGGCTTGTGAAATTCCTTTGTGGTTATTTTGTATTATGGTTGTGTTATTTCATGAATTCTATCGAATTATGAGGTTTGTTGCAAGGTTTTGGAAGGATTGAGTTTAGTTATTTTTATAAATGGTTTTATTTCATTGAAACATACATCAAGGGGTATGATGGAATACAACATTCATCCATTCCTTATTGGTTTTTGTCACATCTTCACATTTATAAAAGGTTATGTTGGGATGCAATGTTCATGATGGTTTATGTTATATTGCAACATACCTCAATGGTTACGATTCAATATGGTTGTGTTGCTTAATGTAATTTCTTGCAATTATACATAGATAATTACCGAAATAGGCATGATAATTATAATAACATGATGTAACCATGTGGGATTGTGGAAATTTGATAATATTCCTTGGAAATGTCACATTGCAACATTACCATTTTTAATAAATAGTTAATATGTTGTTGAAATGTTTTCCTAGATTCTAATAGTGCAACAGTTGTTTGATTGTTATCTAATTAATGTGAAATTTAATTAGTTTATAAGCAAATTGAGTTCCATATCTGCAATGTTCATGAGATTTATGTAAAATAAATATGATAAATGGTTAAAGGAATATACATAGTCACAATTTCAATATATTACTAAGAATTGCATTTATGAATATAATGTCAATGAAAGTATGGATTGTTGAAAGTTGAAATCTGGGCTTTAAATTGCAACATCTACATAGATTAATTAAATTGTTATCTGAGCACGTACAATAAGGTATTGAGAATTGAATATACATTTCTTAAACAAACCTTGTACAGTAGTTTAAGTTAGTATAGAAAGTTATTTTAATTTACATGATCGTAAGTTATGTTGTTTTCATTTGAATAAGGCACAAATGTCAGTTGTGAACCAATTATGGAATCTATTTATTCTTTCAAGAGAAAAAAATTGTACTAAAATCTTCAATTTTTGTATTGATAGTGGGTTCAAATTGAATGCTTTGTTTTTTCATTTGTTAATAATACATTGTTTGTGTGATTGTATTGGTCAATTGCTAATAATGCATTATTTGTGTGATTGTATAATTGGAATTCCTTTTCTTAAAATAGAACATATATAAAGTGATAGAGTTAATGAGACATTCCAAATCAGCATACACATGAATGTTTACATATTAACCACAATAATGAAAATGTGGAAAATTGTATTTGCTTAATAAATGTTCAATACAACATATATATGCATTAATTTTATTAATTTAGAATGGCATAAGAGGACATATTAGTATAACTATCAACATAATTTGTCCATTTGTTTTATTATGTGAAAGCAAGATATGTAATATTAGTTCTACTATATAAAGATGTAAAATATTGTTTGCATTAAATTTTTGATGTAGCCAATAAATTTTGATATTATACACTAAAGAATGATTTTTTTAAGTTCAAAACTAATCAAAATATTGATTTGATGCAAAAAGTCAAAACATATCTATTTCGATAATTCCATATGCGTATTGAATTCCTTTCTAAAAAATTTCATGGGATTAAGCCATGTTTTATTTAATACCAAAACATACCAAAATTTGCACATGATGCGAAAACCAAAACATAGTTGTGTTTACAATGATTTATACCTATTGAATTACATGCCAAAACCTTGCAAGGATTGGAACCATGTTGTAAGAAATGGGATAAGATCATTGAATGAAATCATGCTTGGAGTGAGAGGAAAGAAATTCTTATACATGATAATGTTACTGCATTGATTGTTTGATGGGATAGGTATACGATGATTTGCAAACACTGATCTTTCATCAACTACTAAATGAGTAATATTGCAAGTTTCCAAATCATAGTATATGAATGGAATTTTAGCATTCTTGCACAGTAGTATAGAACTTCCAACTATTCGAAATGGTAGATAGTCCTAACAATGTGTATTTATATTTCTTGCCATACCTTGTAAAAGGGTCCATTTTAACCCTCTACCATCCTCGAAATGACTCTCTATTTGTTGAATGCAATGTTGACCACGTTTGAAATCTTGAATTTCATCTATGCACCACATACTTGTAAAACCATCATTCACAAGACATATCAATTGGTTGCAGTGTAAGGTGATACAAATAGATCGTTTCCTACATCCCGTGTAAATTGAATGCACACCCCATATATTCAATTCAATGTTCAGTGAGTACATTCTGTACACATATAAGGCATCTTCTTCGGAAGTTATTTTCACATGCAACCAATATATTTTTCCTTTATAAAAAACAACATCTTTAGGAGCAGTAGCTTCACCATCAACACCAATTATTGCTCTCCAAACTCTTTTGATATTGTTGTAGATAAAAAAATTAGAACCGTCTTCATTGTGCTTATGATGTTCAAGTATCCATCCATGTTTCTGTTGACCAGTGTTTCCTATCAGAGAAAATAAACCATGGACTCCTATATAAATAATGCCTATATTTGAGAAACTCTTTATGAATGGATTTACAATGTAATAATCCTTATGCCTTGGTAGAGGACAATATTTCGAGACTAAAATGATTGAACCAACTATACATTCAATCATATATATATATATATGTGTGTGTGTGTGTGTGTGTGTGTCACGTCCCCTTCCCTCTACTCACCAAGAGAGAGAGGACATGACTGCATTGGGTTTATACACATCAAAACTCAACCAAGCCAAACAAAGTTGGGTTTATCATGCTGCTAAGGTAGTGGAAAGGATAATTGCTAAGCTATTGACTCTCAACCATAGAGCTATGGAAACCTACACAAGATATGTCTTGGCCTCCATAATACCTATACACCCAATACAAGGAAGTATCCCTGTCACTGCTACACAGTCCCTCGGGCCACACCTTCGCTTCCAGTGCTCTTCAGGGTGTGCATAGAAGAATAACCAGCCCCTCTTGATCTCTCTGTGAGGTTCCTCTCTTCACTAGGTTTATCAAACCAATTCTGGCCTCTTCCACTCCTAATGGTTCAGACCAAAGCAAGGATTTACAGAACAACAAAACACAAGTGTTGGGTATGGACAAAAACATCCTCGGAACCAAAATAAAAAATGGAAAAATGAGGAAAAACATCCTTGGGTGAGAAATACAAATTTGGGAACCGTTTATGGGCACTGTGGAAGCTAAACGGCCTTAGCAAGCGTAATGTCCCTAAAAATTGAAAAATAAAAAATAAAAAATTATTAGGCTAGTTAGACACAACCTATTCCGAACATTATTTAAACTTGCGAAATTTTTCCTACTCTATCGTATTGTTGAATTGTCGTAAGCTGTTCTTAAGTCTTACTCCCTTACTTCGGTTATAATTATTACTCCTGTTTACTATTTGTGCTGATGATGTTGTAATGTTGATTACTATATGATTCTTATGGTTACGCTTTGTTGTGTATGTTAGATGCTTGATTATGTACTTCATTATTATTTTACATGTGCTTACGTTGTATACCTAATTCTAACTTAACTTTGTTTCTAGATCCAAAGTGGGTGGAGTGGTGGGACTAGTTCTCCCATGTAACTATATGAGAGGTAAAAGTCTCTACTTGTCTAGCGGGCTTACTTAGTTCTATTTGAACTAAGGCACTCTTAATATGTTTATATGTAGGTGCACCTAGTGATGATAAACTTGTTACGAAAAGCAGAATGTTTGGCCACTAGTGTTCATACTTGCTACTAGTGACACCTATTGGTTGTTTATTACTGTTCTCTACAGACTTGTAGTATTGACAAGGTCAATACCACACCTATCATTGCATGACACAACTAGGTATTTTTAATGGCATTTATTGTTCTTGGGGTAATTATTATCAACTGTTCTTACCCTAGTCTATTTATACTTAAATGTTTATTTTACGATAAGTAACTAACTTAAACTTATGTTTTATTCTTTTATAGGTTCTGCTATCGTTGTTTAAGACAAAAATTTGTCTTATGTATATACAACATACCATGGCATATTGCATATGCCATGGTCTTAGGCTTAGAGCCTAAAGAGTTCATGCATAAGATCCTAAGGTTTAAAACCTAAGGTAAGCGATATACATGTTAATGTTGACCTTGTATCCATTTGGGGTGGTGAATATATATCATAGTTTAAGCCTATGCATATAATATCCTAGACCTTGTATTAAACCTTGGATGGCGAATATATCATAGTTTTAAACTATGCGCAAGGGGTTTAAGACCTTGCATACCATGGAGGCATTCGATAATGCAATGCATGAGAACTATAGGGAAGTGGGTTTGGGTTTTGATAATGGCCAATAGGATAGCACCATTAATGTGCATTGGGGTGTGTGGCAGCCCAAACTTAGGGCTTGGCTCACGATGGGCTTGGTCATTTTGCAGCTTATTGCTTAACCCTTGCTCCTGCGCAGTATGGTGAATGCAACTTCCATTTGGATGACAGGTATGGAAATCGTTGTGGTTTTTAAAAAATTCGTTTTTTGTTGGTAGCTTACTCCATGATTTCATACTTCTCATTATCATGTCTTGCTATGGTTGCAGGTTACATGGATGCCAAGGAGATGCATGGTTCGTGGCTTTGCAAACAAGCCATGGGCATGACCATTCCTTTTTGGTAAGCCTGTTAACAAGTTTATACTTGTCCTCTCTTGGATTTCATGGTTGAGACTGATTTTTATCTCGTTGCTGGTAGAGGTTTGCTTGAGTTCTAGTTTCAAAGGATGTGTTTCGTTTTGGGGTTTGACAGTGGGGTTTTCGATGGATTTCAGGCCTGAGTTTAAATGTAATGCAATGCAATTTAAGCGATGGTTTTAGTCGTGAAGAGAAACTTGGTGTCTTTGACAGGCTCTGCATGTAATTTGTAAATTCATGGTTTTTTGTAAGTTATGTAAACAGTGGGAGCACCATTGCTTGCAATGGTGCAATGGCCAGAGGATCGACTGCATATCTTGGTTTTGGTTTCAAATTTACTTTGCATATAAAATTTTGCTGCGTTGATGTTTATTATATTGCAGCGTTTCATTCTATGGTTATTGTTTACGTGTTTTATGTGGCATTCGCCTACATTGGTTGTATTAGTTACTTGGATGATTTAACCAGTCAGCGTTGATGGATTTTGGGGCCACGCCATGAATGGTGTTGGAACCCACCATTGTGGCTGCGATAATGAATAGATTCAGACTTATAGTTGGTGTTTTTAATGTGTAAATGAAATGTTAAGGTAGGTCGTGGGTGTAAACCCTATGTGGCAAATCGTTGCTGTGAATGATTCATTGACATGGCATAGAGTAGTTTATTTAATTTACTATGAAGTTTATTTAAGGGTCGTGGCCATGGATTTACATCGTAAGGATTTGTAAAGGTCTTATGACCAATGTGTAATGATTTTAAGTTGGGTTTACAGCCTGTGTGTAGTTGATACACCGCGGCTTTATAAAATATTTAGGACCCTACAGGGGTTGACCCTGGGTCGTTTATGATATTGAGGGTTTATTATTTGCAATGGTTATGATTTTGGAATTCTGAGTGTCCACAGGATTCGATCCCGCGACCTTGTTGAACTTACATAATTCTTAATTTAATATGGTAATGATGCATTGGTTATTTGTTATATGGTTTATGTAACTTAATTACTGCATATTAATGTTATGGTGGTTTTTAATGTAAAGGGCATCATATTTTTTGTATGCGAATTGGCACATGGGTGTCTACATGATTCGTTCCTGTGACCTTGATGCAAATGCTTGGTTATCATGTGATTTCTGTGTATGAAGTAATTAATGTGGTTTTTATTTATGTTGGGCTTTGAAATTTATGGAGTATGATTCTTATTATGTAGATTATGAAATTCTTAGATGGATTGAATTTGTATATTTATGCCAAGGTTTATAATGTTGGCAATGGTATTATTGTTTATGATTTTGTAAAAAGTACTAGTATAATTATTTATAAATCGTGGACCATATAGGGTTTTCGATTTACTTGGTTTGTTAATTAGTTTTAAGGTAATACTTAGTTAATGAAAATATTTGGTTAATGGCAGGAGGTTTATTTGTACAGACCTTGAAAGGTCTTTGTTGATTCTTAACATAGATTTAGTATGGGATATTCATAATTTGTATTAAGTCGTATATAATGTGTTGGTAGCTTGGATTTATATTTCTATTTTATAACTGTTTATATATATATATATATATATATATATATATATATATATATTTACCAATAGTATACTGGTTAGTTTATTGTTTATTATAATTAGATAATGCTAATCTAGGTTTTAAATAAAGCTTTAGATCTGAACTAGTATTTAATTAAACATGGCTCTGCTGACAAATGAAATATGTCAGTAGAGTATGTAGGCCAAAGAACAACTATGCAATAGATCTCAAATAAAACCTAGTTTGTAGGACACACATTTTGAAATAGTAAAATATAATACAAAAGTAAAACTAAAGTGCAAAACCCTTGATGGATATATACACATGAATTAAATTTACAGACGTGAACTAGATGAACAAACCCTAGATAAATCTAGCATAGGAACAAATTACAGCCTAGGATTATAATTTAAAATGTAAACCCTGGAAGATTTAAAATAGAAGATGAATACATAGGGTTAGAATCTATCATGTAATCATTTGCCTAATTTATCCAACATTTATTCTAGAAAATGAAATAGGCAGTCTAGGATCTCATACCTGTAAATTTAATCTTCTTTAATGGCTGAAACCTACACACTCAAATAACCAGTATTAACAATTCATAGGCAGATCTGAACTCTGTATTAGTTAACCGAATCACTTGGGAACTACCACCTTCCACCCAACCATGACCTGAAAACATTCCTAGTTTTAATCCGGATCCCCTTGAGCTGGTTCCAACATGCAAGTAGCTTAGAGCACCTAAGGTGAGGCTGTCCTAGTTTTATATATCAGGTCTGGATCAATTCTCCTTCCTCCTCTTAGGGAAATGTTCTCCAAGAACTCTCTCTTGAGAAATTAGTAGGAAGAATAATGACTCCAAAAATATAGATCATGTCCCCAATACTTTCCTTGGCTTGAGACTTTATGGACAGACTTTTTAGTCAAGGGGGCAGTTAAATTAAGAATTGCTTCATTTCTTCATTTAACCCTTTTCATTTAATTTAGTACTTTAAATATTTAACTTAGGAACTTTTAGCTAGTTCCTAATTTGACTTTTATAGGTATTATACTATTTCATTTTTATCTTAGTAATAATAGTAATAGATGGAACTTTTCCTTCGTTATCATATTATTAATATTATTACTATATTTAATCTTTATACGTACCATGTATAAAATACATAATAATATAACATTTGTTAACATTTGTCTTGGGGAATCACATATTGTGATCCTTAGACTTACGACACTTTCTTCATTAAGGTCATCAGGTAGATGGTTAGGTCTACTAGGCTAGGAAACTCTAAACATCCTTGCATGTTGGATTCCCTCGTATAACATGGTAGTTCTTCAGTACTTGATGAGAATACAGAAATTTGAAATTTCATTTAATCACTTATAAATAAGTGTGATGAGATCAATATTTTTCTCGAGTCATTTTCACTCGGGAATCATTAATTCTTTTCAGTAACTCCTAGCACTTACCATAGCCCATACTCAACGCTAAAATAGGGAGTTACAAACTTAGTGTTATTCCAGAGCTCTTCGCTCAACACTAATGCTAGGATGTACTTGTACGATACACCTAGGGATACAATGGCCAGTGATTCGATGTTCCAGAACTTATGCTCAACATCAATATGGAAGGCTCTAAGACTTATGCCCAACACTTCCAACTTATATTTTCATGTGTTCCAGAGCTTCATGCTCAAAACAAATATAATACCCATGTGCTCTAGAGATTCTCACTCAACACAACATTAACTACTCATGTGCTCTAGAGCTCCTCGCTCAACACAAAAGATCTCATCAATCATGTGCTTCAGGGTCCATGCCCAACACAAACAAGCATATATATATATATATATATATATATATATATATATATATATTTATATATATCGTCAACAATTAGTTTATGCCCAATTTATAAAACAAATCATTATGTTCATATGCAGTGGGGTCTTCGACCCAATATATCAAAATAAAACATCAAGATAACATCATAATCAATAGGCTCATGCCTATAAGTGTTAGTTCCAAAATTCAGGATATTACATCCCGCCCTTCTTAGAACAACACTGTCCCTGGTGTTCTAGGGACTCGGAATGGCATCATGAAACAAGGCGGGGTAAGCCTTTCTCATGGTGGCTTCATTCTCCCAAGTAGCCTCATCAGATTCGAAGTGCTTCCATTGCACTTTCAGCTAGACTATGGTGCACTTCCTGGGATGCACCTCTCTCTTGTCCAATATATGAATAGGTTCATGTGCAAACTCCCCTTTAGGTTCCACCTGTAATAAGGACCAATCAATTACATGTTTTGTATCATAAACATATTTCTTTAATATGATGCATGGAAAACATTATGGACTCTTATGTGTGCGGGTAATGCTAGTTCATATGCCACTGGCCCTCTCTTGGTTAGTATTTCAAAAGGTCCACAAAACCTACGTGCTAACTTACCGCACCTTCCCAAGCTCAACGAGCTTCGTTTTGCTTTTACGTTCTGTTATAGCGGATTTCACCACACTAGGTGAATCACACATTGTATGGCCTTCCCCTATCCCGCTGCAGACTCATTATTCCCTATGGACCATTTATTGTCTTTTGATGTATCATTGACCATCCCTAAAAACATTAGAAAAATGATATACGCGTCCTTTTCCCCGATAACCGTGTACATACGCGGATATTCCCTCTATAGTCGCGTACATCGGGATGTGGGCATAATCCAAAACTATTGGACCGTTCCTTGGCTTGAATCTGACTCATATGACTCCTGGCCTTCCATATGCCTTGAGATCGCATGGATTTGACCTTTCAGTATCACTTTGGAAAGCTATATAAGGAACCATTGAG
>LPNX010264273.1:219795-269256 GCA_001517045.1 Pseudotsuga menziesii
CTATTGCATCTTGGGAAAGATTGATTTCTGGAGTCTAGCTGTCTGTTGTGGTACCCCAAGCCATAGGAATTTCTCTCTGTAACACTTTCAAGTAGACATGGTCTCCTATTTGGTAATATTTATCTTTCCTTTTCTGATCCACATAACATTTCTGGCGGTCTTGTGCTTCTTTAAGGTTCACTTGGACCTTGGTAACCAACTGTTCCAAGTCCATTAATAAATCAGGCCCTAACATGAGCCGATCCACCAGGATATCCCAAGTAACCGGTTTTCTACACTTCCATCCATATAGTACCTCAAAGGTACTCATCTTGGCAGAAGCCTGATAACCGTTGTTATACACAAACTCTGCAAGATGCAGGTAGTCTTCCCACTTAGTGGGGTTGTTCATGACATAAATCCTAAGCATGTCCTCAAAAATCTGGTTTACTCTTTCTATATGCTTGTCTGTCTACGGGTGATAAGCAGTGCTAAAGTTCAACTGTGTTTCCAATCCGAAAAATAAAGATCTCCAAAAGTTTCTCGTAAACTTAGCATCTCGATCTGAGATGATTGCCTTGGGTATCCCGTGCAATATAAATATCTACTTCAAGAAGATATCGTCAATGTTCACTGCCTTGTAGGTCAACTTCACAGGAATAAAGTGTGTTGTTTTTTACAACTTGTCAAATACTACAAAAATAGAATCAATTTTCTTTTTACTTTTTGGTAGACTAGTGATAAAATCCATACTAATGACCTCCCACTTCCATTCCAGAATGGGTAACAACTCATCAAGTCCGAAGGGTGCTGATGCTCAACTTTGACCAGCTGACATTCCTAACATTTCGCAAGAAACATCGCAATGTTAGCCTTTAACTTAGGCTAGAAAAAGTGTCTCTTGACGGTGGATATCATCTTTTGATATCTTAGGTGCACTGAGTAGGGTGACCAATGAAATTCCATGAGGATGCTGGACCGAATGTCCCCTCCATTTGGTACGTACAATCTCCCCTTGGACCATAGTAGTCTCAATTCGTCTACCATGTACTCTTTTTGTTGTTGAAACAACATGTCCTCTTGGACTTTCTTGAGGATTTCTACATAGAAAGGGTCAACTCTGTTGGCCATTCTAATCCTCTCATGAAAATTTGCATCGGTTTGACTTAAAGTCACCTCATATATCATATGAGGTCATTGGATCAAAGCATCAACAACCTTGTTCTCTTTGCCCTTAATATGCTTTAGCTTGAAATGGTATTCGCTAAGGAAAGCCAACCATCTGGCTTTCCTTGCATTCAAATCTGGTTGATCGAATAAGTACTTCAGAATCATATTGTATGTCTTTAGAAGGAACTTCCTTCCCATGAGGTAGTGCCTCCACATTTTAAAGGCATGGATGATGGCTGCTAACTCAAGATCATGCGTAGGGTAGTTCTGCTCATGATATTTTAACTTTCACGATTCATAACAGATCACATGATCGTTTTGCAAGAGGACTCCTCCAAGTCCTTTCTTGATTGCATTCGTGCAAACAATGAAATCCCCATCGGGATCCGTAATTCGTAGTCTCAATGTGGTCATCAAAATCTGCTTAAGATTTTGAAAACTTTCCTCCCACTTGGTCATCCATAAGAACTTATTTTATTTCTTTTGCAAAGAAGTCATGGGGCAAGCGATTCTTGAGAAGTTCTCAATGAACTTTCAATAATATCCGGCTAATCCCAAAAAGGACCTAATGTTGGTGACACTAGTAGGGGTAGGCCAATCCTCTATGGCTCTAATATTTTTTGGGTCCACAACTATCCCTGTCTGGGAGATAATGTGACCTAAGTACTGTATCTACGGTTTGTAAAAATCACATTTACTAAACTTAGCATAAAGTTGGTGTTCTTGTAACACTCGTAGTACTATGTGAAGGTGTTCTTCGTGTTACTCTTTATTCTTAGAATAAACTCGGATGTCGTCTATAAATACCAAAACAAACTTATCTAGATACTTACTGAATATACTGTTCATGATGCACATGAAGTTTGCGGGTGCATTGGTAAACCCAAACATCATTACTACAAACTCGTAGTGCCCATACCTTGTATGAAAGGAAGTTTTTTGAATATCCTCATCAGGAATCCGTACTTGATGGTACCAGGATCGCAGGTCAATCTTTGAAAATATTTTGGCTCCTCCTACCTGATCGAACAAGTCATCGATCCTAGGGAGTGGGTATCGGTTCTTTATAGTCATTTTATTCAACTGATAGTAATCGATGCACATCCGCATCGTACCATACGTTTTCTTGACGAACAATATCGGTGCTCCCCAAGGGGACACACTTGGTTGGATATACTCTTTTTCTATCAATTCCTGCAATTGTAGTTTGAGTTCCACCAACTTAGGTGCACTCATGTGGTAAGGGGACTTGGAAGCGGGAACTGATCCTAGTGTCAGTTCGATGGAAAAGTCTAGGTCTCGTTTCGGAGGTAATCCAGGGATTTCCTCGGGAAACACGTCCTTGAATTCTACAGGAATGGGAAAGTCCTTTATTCACTGTTCTTTCTCAGACTCTATGTCTCGAATGTTTATTGCAAACAACTTGCAACCTTTCCTAATGCATTTCTTTGCTTGTAAGGCAGATATTTGCCTTACAAAAACTTTCTTTGGAATGCCCTGAACCTTCACTTGGTTCCCTTGGCTATCTGTACATAAAATTGACTTGTGTAAGCAATCGAGCATGACATGGTGTTGTTCTAACCAGTCCATGCCGATAAGTATATCATATGATCCTAAGGGTAGGATATTCAGGTTTACCTTCGTAGGTAAACCATTCAGGTTTACTTCACAATTTTTAACTATTTCTGAAACTTTCCGTTTTGTACCAATGGCTAACTGAACCAACCAAGGTTATCATGTTTTACTTTTCTTAGTTTGCAATCATCAACAATTTTAGGTGAAACATAGATCTGAAAAGCACCGTGGTCAATAAGTATTGAAATAAAAGTGTTTAAGATCTTACCTTCTATCTCAACCATGGTAACTTGATGGTTTGCCTGTCGGCCATCCAAAGATGCAAAAATATGTGGGGTTCCAGCTATGTCCTCTATGGTCGGTTCTTCTTGTAAGTTGTACAAGACCCCATTGGTCTTGTTCTTACAATCTCAGGCATAATGAGCCTCATTGCACTACCAACATTCGAGCTGTATCGGGGTAGCATTGGCTCCCCCAGCTGCTACTGGCTTGTTAGCATTTGGAGCTGGTACGTATGGTTTTGTACCTGGTTTGTTGAAGTTATTGTTTGCTGGAAAACTGTTGTTTTGTTTCCTGTACGGGGGTGGGTTAAACCATGGTTCGCGGTTATCAGAGAAGTTCCTAGAATTGTCTCTGTTTCTATTCATGTTCTCTTTCCTTATTTGTCCATGCTCATAGCAGAGCCTAGCTTTGTGCAATGTGGTGTCCAAGGTTTTAGGCATGTCAAACTCAATCCTTTCCTAAAAGTTGGGAGGAAGACATCCCAAAAATTGCTGGATTTTTACCTTTTCATCCTTGATGTATGGTACATAATGTAACAGATCTAGAAATCTGTTAATAAAAGCATCCATAGTCATGGATCCCATATGTAGTTCATGAAACTCTTTTACTTTTCTGTCGAAGAATCTTTCTGAGATATATTTTTCTTGAAATATTTTGCGGAAGTTACTCCAGTGTATCTCCCTTAGCTCATCTTTCTTGGTGTGTTTCAGATCTCTCCTCCATCTTGCTGATTTTCCATTTAAGTTATAGATGGAAAGTCGAGCCTTCATCTTGCTTGAGTATTTATGAACTCGAAAATATTTGCTCATACCCAACAACCATTCTTCAGCTTTCTCTCCCATGTTTACTTCACCTTCATAGGTTGGGGCTCTTATTTTTCTAAACTCCCCTTGTAGGTTATCATCATTTCTTTATCTCTTCTGCATGGAGAAAGAGAGTCATCATTGGAAGGGCTATGGTGATCTCCTTCCGGAGCTTCAGGGTATGTTCCTTTTTTTCTTCTTCTCTTGGGCTGCTGGCTCATTTATGTTAAGGTTCCATTTTGGACTTGTTTGTGGAATGAGTGGGTTTCCCTTGCGAGATTCCTCCCGTCATATTTCTCAGTAATGCTTCATTTATGGCTTGTCGTTCCTTTCTCTCATTCAGACTATATTCTCTGAAACTTTGTAATTCTGCTTGAAGACTATGTATTGTCTTCAAAATATCATAATTTAGTTCCACCACCAGTTTTGCTTCTTGGGTGGGGGTGTTCATCTTTCCTTTCCAGTTGTCGTCTTCTTCAGTTTTCATGATCTGAACTATTTTGTAAAAAATTCCTGTAAAATGCAAATTTTAAATCATAGGAAAAATTTCTATTAGTTAACCATATTTTCAAACATACTTTATTTTCTTTGCAGGGAATGTTTGGTATGCCCATTGGTCTCTTAGTGTTGAAACTGGTCTCTGATACAACTTGTAATGTCCCTAAAAATTGAAAAAAAAAAAAAATTATTAGGCTAGTTAGACACAACCTATTCCGGACATTATTTAAACTTGCGGAATGTGTCGTACTCTATCGTACTGCTGAATTGTCGTAAGTTGCTCTTACGTCTTACTCCCTTAATTCAGTTATGATTATTACTCTTGTTTACTATTTTTGCTTATGATGTCGTAATGTTGATTACTATGTGATTCTTATGGTTACGCTTTGTTGTGTATGTTAGATGCTTGATTATGTACTTCATTATTATTTTACATGTACTTAAATTCTATACTTGATTCTAACTTAACTTTGTTTCTGGAACCAAAGTGGGTGGAGTGGCGGGACTAGTTCTCCCATGTAACTGTATGAGAGGTAAAAGTCTCTACTTGTCTAGTGGGCTTACTTAGTTCTATTTGAACTAAGGCACTCTTAATTTGTTTATATGCAGGTGCACCTAGTGATGATAAACTTGTTACGAAAAGCGGAACGTTTGGCCACTAGTGTTCATACTTGTTGCTAGTGACACCTATTGGTTGTTTATTATTGTTCTCTACAGACTTGTAGTATTGACAAGGTCAATACCGCACCTATCATTGCATGACACAACTACGTATTTTTAATGGAATTTATTGTTCTTGGGGTAATTATTATCAACTGTTCATACCTTAGTCTCTTTATACGTACATGTTTATTTTACAATAGGTAACTAACTTAAAATTATGTTTTATTCTTTTATGGGTTTTGCTATCGTTGGTTAAGATGAAACTTGGTCTTATTTATATATAACCTACCATGGAATATTGCATATGCCATGATCTTAGGCTTAGAGCCTAAAGAGTTGATGCATAATATCCTAAGGTTTAAAACCTAAGGTAAGCGATATACATGTTAATGTTGACCTTGTATCCATTTGGGGTGGCAAATATATATCATAGTTTAAACCTATGCATATAATATCCTAGACCCTGTATTAAACCTTGGGTGGCGAATATATCATAGTTTTAAACTATGCGCAAGGGGTTTAAGACCTTGCATACCATGGACGAATTCGATAATGCAACGCATGAGAACTATAGGGAAGTGGTTTTGGGTTTTGATAATGGCCAACAGGTTGGAACCATTAATGTGCATTGGGGTGTGTGCTAGCCCAAACTTAGGGCATGGCTCATGATGGGCTTGGTCATTTTTTAGCTTACTGCTTACCCCTTGCTCCTACACAATATGGTGAATGCGACTTCCATTTTGATGACATGTATGGAAATCGTTGTGGTTTTTACAAAATTTGTTGTTTGTTGGTAGCTTACTCCATGATTTCATACTTCTCATTATCATGTCTTGATGTGGTTACAGGTTACAGGGATGCCGAGGAGAGGCATGGTTCGTAGCTTTGCAAACAAGCCATGGGCAAGGCCATTTGTTTTCGGTAAGCCTGTTAACAAGTTTATACTTGTCCTCTCTTGGCTTTCATGGTTGAGAGTGAGTTTTATCTTGTTGCTAGTTGGGATTTGCTTGAGTTCTGGTTTCAAAGGACGCGTTTCATTTTGGGGTTTGACAATGGGTTTTTCGATGGCTTTCGGGCCTGAGTTTAAATGTAATGTAATTTAAACGATGGCTTTAGCCGTGAAGAGAAACTTGGTGCCTTTGACAGGATCTGCGTGTAATTTGTAAATTCATGGTTTTGTTTTAAGTTATGTAAACAGTGGCAGCACCATTGCTTGCAATGGTGCAATGGCTAGAGGAACGACTGCGTATCTTGGTTTTGGTTTCAAATTTACTGTGTATATAAACTTGTGTTGCATTGATGTTTATTATATTGCAGTGTTTCATTCTATGGTTATTGTTTATGTGTTTTATGTGGCATTCGCCTACGTTGGTTGTATTAGTTACTTGGATGATTTAACCATTCAGCGTTGATGGCTTTTGGGGCCACGCCGTGAATGGCGTTGGCACCCACCATTGTGGCTGCGATAATGAATAGATTTAGACTTATAGTTGGTGTTTTTAATGTGTAAATGAAATGTTAAGGTAGGTCATGGGTGTAAAAATTATGTGGCAAATTGTTGTTGTGAGTGATTCATTGACAAGGCATAGAGTAGTTTATTTAATTTACAATGAAGTTTATTTAAGGGTCGTGGCCATGGATTTACATCGTAAGGATTTGTAAAGGTCTTACAACCACTGTGTAATGATTTTAAGTTGGGTTTACAGCCTGTGTGTAGTTGATACATCGTTGCTTTATAAAAGATTTAAGACCCTATACGGGTTGAGCCTGGGTCATTTACGATATTGAGGGTTTATTATTTGCAATGGTTGTGATTTGGGCATTCTAAGTGTCCACAGGATTCGATCCTGTGACCTCGTTGCACTTACATAATTCTTAATTTAATATGGTAATGATGCGTTGGTTATTTGTTATATGGTTGTTGTAACTTGATTACTACGTATTAATGTTATGGTGGTTTTTAATGTAAAGGGCGTCCTATTTTATGTATGCGAATTGGTACATGGGTGTCTACAGGATTCGTTGATGCGGCCTTGATGCAAATGCTTGGTTATCATATGATTTCTGTGTATGAAGTAATTAATGTGGTTTTTATTTATGTTGGGATTTGAAATTTATGGAGTAAAATTCTTATTATGTAGATTATGAAATTGTTAGATGGATTGAATTTGTATATTTATGCCAAGGTTTATAACGTTGGCAATGGTATTACTATTTATGATTTTGTAAAAAGTACTAGTATAATTATTTATAAATTGTGGACCATATAGGGTTTTCGATTTCCTTGGTCTGTTAATTAGTTTTAAGGTAATACTTAGTTAACGGAAAAGATTTGGTTAATGGAAGAAGGTTTACTTGTACAGACATTGAAAGGTCTTCGCTGATTCTTAACATAGATTTAGTATGGGATGTTCATAATTTGTATTAAGTCGTAATTAATGTGTTGGTAGCTTGCATTTATATTTCTATTTTATAACTATATATATATATATATATATATATATATATATATATACCAATAGTATACTGGTTAGTTTATTCTTTATTATAATTAGATAATGCTAATCTAGGTTTTAAATGAAGCTTTAGATCTGAACTAGTATTTAATTAAACATGGCTCTGCTGAAAAATGAAATCTGTCAGTAGAGTATGTAGGCCAAAGAACAACTATGTAATAGATCTGAAATAAAACCTAGTTTGTAGGAAGCACATTTTTAAACAGTAAAATATAATACAAAAGTAAAACTAAAGTGAAAAACCCTTGATGGATATATATACATGAATTAAATTTACAGAAGTGAACTAGATGAACAAACCCTTGATAAATCTAGCATAGGAAACAAATTATAGCCTAGGGTTATAATTTAAAATGTAAACCCTCGAAGATTTAAAACAGAAAATGAATACATAGGGTTAGAATCTATCATGTAATCATTTGCCTAATTTATCCATCATTTATTCTAGAAAATGAAATAGGCCGCTCTAGGATCTCATACCTGTAAATTTAAGCTCCTTTAATGGCTGAATCCTGCACATTCAAATAACTAGTATTAACAATTCATAGGCAGATCTGACCTCTATATTAGATAACCGAATCACTTGGGAACTACCATGTTCCACCCAACCATGACCCGGAACCGTTCCTGGTTTCAATCCGGATCCCCCCGAGATGGTTCCAACATGCAAGTAGCTTAGAGCACCTAAGGTGAGGTTGTCCTAGTTTTGTATATCATGTATGGATCAGTTCTCCTTCTTCCTCTTAGGGAAATGTTCTCCAAGAACTCTCTCTTGAGAAATTAGCAGGAAGAATAGTGACTCCAAAATGATAGATCAGGTCCCCAAGCCTCTCCTTGGCTTGAGACTTTATAGACAAACGTTTCAGTCAAGGGGGGCAGTTAAATCAAGAATTGCTTCATTTCTTGATTTAACCCTTTTCATTTAATTTGGTACTTGTAATATTTAACTTAGGAAGTTTTAGGTAGTTCCTAATTTGACTTTTGGGTGATTCCATGAAGGTGGGTAACACTTTTTGGCCAAATTTGGTGATGAAAACCTGATTTTTTACTGATGTGCTAGATAGAAGCCCTCGAAACGCATATATGCCATGTGAATTTCAACTTGCAGTAAAAAAACAAATTGTAGAATATTATGTTGCCTTCCCAATGATATTTTTTTAAAATATTCCGATGTCATTTAATGTGTAAAATTTTGCATTTAATGAACTGTGTGACCTTTAAAATTTGAAGAAGTTAATAAGTGGCTCGTGTCCATTGCCAATAATTCAATCTTACATTAATAATTAAAAAAAAATCCGAGCATGATATACACAAAATGCACTATGGTCTGCATATTTTTTTGTTAATTTATTTCACAATATACAATTATTTATTATTTTTTGAAAGTGACCACATCTGATTTCAGCATCATTTTATCCACATGTGTCCATCCTAGATTTTTTTTCATTGTTTTCAAAAATTGAAAAACCAAATATACTCTTTTCAAGACGACGCGTCGATGTGTGGGCTGTGTATTTTTCAGAAATTTTTCGATGTGTATTTTTTACCCTGTGGATTTTTATTTGAGCTACTTCAAAGTTGTTGTCAAGTTTTCTAAGTGTAATTTTTAGAAGTAATTAAAAAAAACTTATATGAATGCTAAAACGCATGCATGATACCTCAATGGATAGAGGATTCAATGATGAATCTATTGGTATGAACTATGCTCAGTTGTGTGCCATGAATGTCAATGTTTACACCCCTAGAAGATACAAAGAAACATTTATTTTCCTTTAAGAGGGCTAATTCTCTGTTTTTTCGACCCTCGATCGAGGTTTTCTGAAACCCTTGATCGAGATATTCAGAAACCCTCGATCGAGGTTCTGTTAAATATTTGAAAAAAAAAGGATTTGTACATGACTACCAAGGTTTTATATGCACACTCACCACCATGACTACCTTATCTAGAAGATTATGCCCATGCAGGACATTTTAGAAATGGGCTTCTAGGATCCAACTAAGAAAATGGACATAAGGAATTTCAACATCATTTGATTTGACCAACTCTGCAAATAATAAATATCTTAGAAATTTAAACAAAAAAACAATCATGACATTGCCAGGTTATTCTTCCAATAGACCTTTCGTCATTTTACTTGGAAACCAAAATTCGTTGGTACAAACCGCTATGGGGCCAAGCGTTTGAGAAATGGATTGTTAAAAGATTTTTAATGTTCATTAAACTACTTCAAAACACAAAACAGGGTTGGAATGGAGCAGTAGTGGGGGGGCGAGAATTGAAGATCAGAATTAGAGTGACAGAAATGTAGTGAAAGGTTTTAAATACTAAAAATACTTTGTTCCTTCGTATATAATTTTTAATTTTAAAAAACTACAATTAGGTGATATGACTTTGAAAATACTAAGTTTTATCTTAATCATCTAGATCTATTCTGCCCTGGGCTCTGAGCTTTAAATATCTGGCTCGAGGATCTATATCGTAGGTATCCAATTGTAGTCCTGAGAATCCAGGTGACGTGGACACAATTCATATAAGTTCATATCATCAACTGAATTGCATGCATCATTTCCATAGTATTCTTTTTGGATTGAACCAAGGAGATCAATGATGCATGCCATTTAGTTGATGAGATGAACTTAGGTGAGTTGTATCCATTTGATTTGGATTCTCAGGACTACATTACGATACCTACGATATATATTCTCGGGTCAGATATTTAAAGCCCAAATCCCAAGGTGGAATTGAACAGGACGATTAAGATAAAAATTAGTGTTAAATTCAGAGTCATATCACATAATTGTGGTTTTTTTAAATTAAAAATTATATACAAGGGAGCAAAGTATTTTTAGTACCTTTAGAGATATGAAAATGTGAGCATGAAAAAAAAAATGACCTCATTTCCTTGGGTTATATCAATTTCCATTGTTTAGTTTTCAAAATTGTTATTGTGTCACACATTTGCAATTATTCTTGTTAATAAATTATTGAATGACATTAGAATTTACATCAATAACACGTGACTAATTGTTTTGGTGTTTCATAATGCTAAGAGTGGAGGAAAATAAATAAAATAAAATGTGTTATGGCGACTGTGGGATCCGAAAAACAAAAAGTATGGAAACTAAACATGATACTAATTCTCATTTCGACAAGAATTGAAAATGTTCAATGACATGAATTCAAATGGGGTTTCAAAATACAAGGTGTCCAAGAATATTTTGGAAGACTTCATTAAATGAAACTTTACATGATGCATATGAAAATACAATGTCAAGATCAAGCTATGAGTTTGATCAAGGTCTCTAAAACCATTGATCGAACGAGTTAGAGAAAAGCTCGATCGAGATAGCAGCTTAATCGATTTTTTCAAAACTTTAACTAAAAACATATTCGAGTGTGCACACGAATATGGACACCCAAATATAATTAAAATCAAACATAGAATTCTATGATAATAATATTTAATAAAACATAATTTCGACTATAAGAATGATATTTAATAGTACATAACTTGAAGAAAAAACAAGTAAATGCATTACTACTGTCACTTCCCCTAGATTTTAGGTATAGATATTAGTTGTAGAGTAATTGGAGTTATAGATGTGATTGATTGGAGCCATAGATGTGATTAATCACATCTATAACCCAATTACTCTGTGACTAATATCCATCAAAGGAAGTTCATATCCATATCCAATTAAATGATGGGCATGTTTCCTATTTATTGGAAATTAAAGATGCTTGCTCAAGGTCTACCTTAACCCTCGATCGAGGTTCCATGCCATTGACCGAGGTTAACAAAAATCTCGATTGAGTGTTTAACAGAACCTCGATCAAGCGCTTTATAAACCCTCGATCGAGCTATTAAGACCTCGATCAAGGGTTTATTAAAAGCTCGATTGAGGTATGTTTTTCTGTTTTTGCCGAATTCACATTGCCAAAAAATGTAACCCACTTCCATGGATGCACCCTTTTATAGGTATTATACTATTTAATTTTTATCTTAGTAATAATAGTAATAGATGGAACTTTTCCTTCTTTATCATATTATTAATATTATTACTATATTTAATCTTTATTCATACCATGTATAAAATACATAATAATATAACATTTGCTAACATTTGTTTTGGGGCATCACATATTGTGATCCTTAGACTTACAACACTTTCTTCATTAAGGTCATCGGGTAGATGGTTAGGTCTACTAGGCTAGGAAACTCTAAACATCCTTGAATGTTGGATTTCCTCGTATAACATGGTAATTCTTCAGTACTTGATGAGAATACAAAAATTTGAAATTTCATTTAATCACTTATAAATAAGTGTGATGAGATCAATATTTTTCTCGAGTCATTTTCACTCAAGAATCATTAATTATTTTGAGTAACTCCCAGCGCTTACTAGAGCCCATACTCAATGCTAAAAACAGGGAGTTGCAAACTTAGTTCTATTCCAAAGCTCTTTGCTCAACAATTGGCTTATGCCCAATCTATAAAACAAATCATCATGTTCACATGCAGTGGGTTCTTTGACCCAATACATCAAAATAAAACATCATGATAACATCATAATCAATAGGCTCATGCCTATAATTGTTAGGTCCAAAATTCAAGATATTACAACAATTACCCAAAATCGTGAGTCTCTTCTCCAATTCGTTGTGCAACAAAAAAATGAATTTCTGGACATGGAGAAAATGAGGAAATGACATAAAAATGTGAAGCTCTGCTACACATTCACTCAGCAATGCAAAACCGGGTTTTCCCAGCCATTGAAATGAAGGTAATTGCAGAAAACGTGAAGGAGAGAGCCTAACAAACTTCAGCTGCGTGAGGAAATGGAGGAAGTGAATGAATAATGGGATGGGCATGCATTTCTTGGAGTTTTCTTACCCCATAAGTCCAAAACATGGTTTTCAAAAATTATGGCTTGCCCCAATTCGAATTTGAATTCCATACTCTTCCAATCCCCATGCATTAACTACCTCAACCAATTTTTTGAAGAAATAAACGATTGGGCACAAAATACAAAATGGGTAGTTGACAACTTTATGGGTTCTCCCATTGACATTTGGCTTTACTCTATTGGCTAAAGGGTTTGAATAACAACCCCCCCTCCTTTATTGTGAAATCATGCCCCCATCTCTTTAATGTTGCATTGACATAGCTAGTTGTGGGTATTTTTATTAATTTGCATATTTACAAGATGCCCAAAATATATAATGTGCTTGGCTAGCACAATAACCATATGCATCGATTTTAATTGTCGATACATAAAACGCTAAATTCATGGTGGGGACTTATCCTTGAGCTCCACACCATGATTTAGTAATGCTATTTACATCATTTACACTTTAATATAATGGGGTAAAAATTGGGATATTACATTCCCCTCCCCCTTACAACAACACTATCCTCAGTGCTCATCAAAACTGAACAAAAATACTACACTGGAACTACCTCAGTGATCTGCAAAATTGAACAAAAATGGATGTGACAACCACATGACATCCTCCAGCTCCCACGTATACTCTTTAAGACCGTAGTGCTCCCATTGCACCTTTACTTGTCCTATGGCTCGATTTTAGAGCACTGTGACCTTCCCATCGAGATGAAAATTGGCTCGATTTGGAACTCTCCCTCGGGTTCCACCTGAATCACATCTCAATTTATCACATGGTTAGGATCATGTACATGTTTCTTAAGAAAAGAAACATGAAAAACATTATGAACTCTAGTGCTAGCAGGCAATGCAAGTCTATATACAACTGTCCCTATTCTTTCAAGCACTTCGAACGACCCATAGTACCTAGGTGACAACTTGGCACAAATTCCAAGCTTCAAGGAACTCTTCCTTTCCCTCACTCTGAGGTAAACATGATCCCCAACATTGAACTCTCTGTGCACTCTATGCTTATCATCATAGCTTTTCTGTCTGTCATGGGATACTTTTAGATTCTTCCTGACCTTTGCAACTTCCTGCACCATTTCCCTGAGCAATTTTGGACCAATCACAATCTAGTTCACTGGATTATCCCATGTCACTGGTGTCCTACACATTCTCCCATACAGGGCTTCATATGGACTCATCCCCAAGGATGCTTGTTGTCCATTATTATATGCAAATTCTACCTAGTGTAAATAATCCTCCCACTTGTCCATTGCATACATGCGAAGCACCTGATTCACTCTTTCTATTTTCCCATCAGTATGAGGAGGGTAGGTAGTGCTGAAGTTCATATTTGTACCCAAATCTGCAAACAAACCCTTCCAGAAATTGGAAGTGAACTTGGCATCTCTATCAGAGACTATTGCCTTAAGCAATCCATGCAATTTGAAAATCTCCTTCATGCATTAGAGGAAATTTGGGGTCTAAAATGGGCCTTATAAGAAAATGAGCCAACAGTAAATTCTTATGATTTGGAATTCAAGAACCAATAAAATTTCAATAAAATGAGTCAACCATAATGGTTGACTTGACATATTTGTCATAAAAAAGAATACTTTTTTTGTTCGTATTTTCAACATATCTCCCTAGATTTTTACTCAAATTTCGAATGGGAGGGCTTGTTGGAAGCGTAATTTAAGTCTGCATCCAACGCATACCCACATGGCATACTTTTGACATACCCCACTACCCCAAAAGTAAGAAATACCTAAAAAAATGTGATGATGGTGTCATCATCATGTTTTTCATGTATTTTTTGTTTTTGGGTAGCGGGGTCCATCAAAAGTATGCCTTGTGGGTACGCGTCGAATGCGAACTTAAATTACGCTTCCAACGAGCCCTCCCATTTGAAATTTGAGTAAAAATCCAGGGAGATATGTTGAAAATACGAACAAAAAAGTAGTTTTTTTCTTTCTTCCTCCAAAATTAATAAATATTATTTTATTATTTTCCTTAGAAGGCCCATTTTAGACCTCAATTTTTCTCTAATGAAGATTTTTGCAATGTCATTTGTCTTATGTGTGGACTTAACCAGTATGAAATGTGCGGCCTTTGTCAACTTGTCCACCACAACCATGATGGAATCATGTTGTCTCCAAGTCATTGGAAACCCTGTGATAAAATCCATGGAAATAACTTCCCATTTCCATTATGGAACTTGAAAAGGCTGCAATAAACCTGTTGGGTGTTGATGCTCAACGTTCACCTGCTTAAATTTCATGCACCTTGAAATATATTTAGCCATGTCCTTTTTCATTCCTGGCCAAAAATACTACTTTCTTCCTGTAGCAATGATCTTCTGATATCCTGGGTGACCAGAATATGGATCTTGATGGATCTCATCCATAACAACTCTTCTTAACTATGCTACATTTGGAATATAAATCCCGTTCTTGTAGGTAAGAAGTCCATCTTCTTCCAATTTATATCCCTCATACTTCTTTTTAGGACTTTGTTGCTGCAACTTGCCTTTTACATGTACATACATTTCATCTTCAACAGTATGAGTAGCAATCTAGTGCCTCAAATATGACTAGAAAATACTAAGAGATGCCACATGCATTTCATGCACTTTCTTGATGAGTGCATCAACCACTTTATTCTCTTTTCCTTTTATGTGGTTGATCTCAAAATCAAACTCACATAAAAATTCCAGCCATCTAGCTTGCCTAGCATTTAGAGTGGGCTGATCAAATAAATATTTCAGACCACAGTGGTCTATCCTTAACTCAAACTTTATGCCCATTCAGTAATGCCTCCACATCTTGAGAGCATGTACTATGGCTGCAAGATCAAGTTCATGAGTAGCATAGTTATTCGCACGCTCCTTCATCTTTCTTGACTCATAACATATTACATGGTTGTCTTGCACAAGAACTTCTCCAAGTCCTTGATTACATGCATCAGTACACAGTGCCATAAAATATTTTTCTTGATCTGCAACTTTCATAATTGGTTCTTGTGAGAATATTGTTCAACTGCTGGAAGCTTTCTTCACACCTTGATGTCCATTCAAACTTTATCCCCTTCTTTTGCAAAGAAGTGATTAGATGTGCAGCCTTGGAAAATCCTTCAATGAATCTCCTATAGTATCCTGCAAGTCCCATAAAATATCTTACATCTGTCACATTTCTTGAATTAGGCCAATTCATAATGGCCTCAATCTTCTCAAGGTCCACATATATTCCTTCCTGTGAGATAATGTGACCCAAGTAATGAATTCTCTCTCTATAGAAGTCACATTTTCTCAGTTTGGCATACAGCTTATGCTCCCTTAACAATTGCAACGCCATTCTCAAGTGTTCTCCATGCTCTTCCTCATTCTTAGAATAAATAAGAATGTCATCAAGGAAGACATGAACAAACTTGTCCAAATACTTGCTGAAAACACTATTCATGAGACACATAAATGTAGCTGGTGCATTTGTGAGACCAATTGGTACCACTACAAACTCATAATGTCCATACCTTGTTCTGAAGGTTGTCCATTGAATATCTTCATCCTTGATTCTTACTTGATGGTAGCCAGACCTCAAGTCAACCTTGGAAAATACCTTTTCTCCTCTCATTTGATCAAAGAGGTCATCGATTCGAGGTAAAGGATACTTATTATTCACAGTGACTTTGTTCAACTGTTTGTAATCAATACACAACCTGAGTGTACCATATTTATTTTTCACAAATAGAGCTAGTGCTCACTAAGGAGACACATTCGGTTTGATATAATTCTCCTCTAACAACTCTTGCAGATACATTTTCATCTTTAGCATTTATGTTGTACTCATTCTGTAGGGTGTCTTAAAAACTGGTGTTGCTCTTGGCACAAGTTCAATTGTGAAGTCAATATTCCTCTTTGGAGGAAGCCCTGGAATATCAGTAGGAAACACATCCCTGAATTCCTGCAACACATGAATGTCCTCCAACCTAGGAGTTTCATTCAAATATGAGCTGCATACACTCTGCAACCTTTCCTACAGAACTTCTTCAGTTGCATTGTTGAAATCTTCCTAAAATAAATCACTTTAGGGATGCCTCTTACAACTCTTGGGTTTCCTTCGTCATCCATGCACTCAAAAGTCTTATTGTAGCAATCAATCTTAACTCTATGAGTTTCTAACAAGTCCTTTCCAATGAGAATATCATAGGAACCAAGTGGCAGAACATTCAGATTTGCATAAGTGACTAACCCATCCATAACCAATGGACATTTCTCTACCACTTCACTAACCTTTCTCTTGGTTCCAGTGGCTAATTGAACTAACCATGATTTACTATGCTTTAACTTCTTAAAAGCACAAATATCAACAATTCTAGGAGTAATATAACTGTGAGTGGATCTAGGTTCAATCAAAATAGAAACAGACTACTTAGCAATCTTACCTTCAACTTCAAGCACAGTTGATTGATGATCTTCCTGGAGGTCCTCTAGTGCTGCATAAATCATAGGGACAATCCTTGCTACTCGACCCACAGTTTTAGCTTATTGGATCTTTTGAATTTTCCTTGCATTCCCATTCTCAAGTGGACAATTCCTGTGCATATGGGGTCCTCCACATTTCCAACATTGGAGCGGTTCTCTGATCTCTTTTGGATCTCTTGGCCTTTATCCCATCACTTTAGCTAGCTAATTCATAGCTTATCATGGCTTCCTTTGTTGATTCCTGAAGTGAGGAGGTTTGAAGCCTTTCTTTATTTAATCATACTTCTCATTCTTCTTATCCTTCCAGGTCTTATGATGATTAGGTTTGCCTTTGTTCTGATCATAACAATACTTATCCTTCCTGATAGCCTCTTCTAGAGTTCTAGGCTCATCAAACTCAATCCTGTCCTTGTAGGACTAAGGAAATCCACTTAGAAAACGCTGGATTTTCACTTTATCATTCTTGATGTACCTGACATACCTCAACAACTCCAAGAACTTATTTGCATACTCTTCCATGGCCAGCTGCCCCAATCTCAGCTCATGGAATTATTTAATCTTGTCATCATAGTACCTGTCAGAGTGGTACTTCTACTTGAAATACTTCTTGAATTGCTTCCACGCGATCTTCCTTTCATTAAGCTTCTTTACTTGTTTGAGGTGCTCCCACTATATGGAAGCTCTTCCAGTCAAATTGAAGATATCTACTCTTGCTTTCATTTTTCCTGAGTAGTCTTGAACCTGAAAAATATTTTCTCATCCCCAAAATCCAAGCTTTAGCTTCTTGACCAGTCTTTATCTCACCATTAAAGGTAGGAGAATTTGCCTTCTTAAACTCATCACGTGAATGCTTCCTGTAGTGCCTCTTGCTCTTATTCTTGTGAGAAGAACAACTTGAACCCCCAGTGGGTTCCTCGAAGTCAGATGATCCACTAGAAGAATTTTTTGTTCTTCTAGTGCTGCTCCTACTTCCTTTTGGATGTTATGCACGATGTCCAGAGCTCATCCTCCTCTGGATGTCCGTCAAACTCTGCAACATGGATGAATTCATATGATTTTTCTCTTCCTGAGCCTTAACCAATCTTTCATTATCTTCCATGTAACTTTGCATTTCCACCCTTAAGCTCCTCATGGTGGCTACAAAATCTGGCAGAGTCTCTTGAAATCTTTTGCCATTAGACTCTGTTTTAGCATTTCCAACTTGGAATTTTTCTCCCATACATCTTCCTCGTGCTCATAGGGGTCCTATGCATCGTTCATACTATAGGTTCTCATGGCTGAACCAAAAACCCACTTTCCAATCTGCACTATCTGGAATGTTTCCTTTGAGGTGACTAGGATTCTACAAAATGTGTTTATAAACACAATTGTTAAATTATAAATTTATAATATTCTTGGAAATTTATAACTTACTTGCCTTCATTTTGAAAAATCATATATTGACAACTTGTCAAAACACATACTTTTCTTTTCATAACCAATGACTGTCTCAAGGGGACAACGGGGGTCAAGGGGGCACCTTTAATTCCATCTTTCATTTTTATAGCACCTATAATTCCCAAAACTCACCGATGGGAAAAAATCACCCAGTTCATCTGACGTATCGGTAAAATTCGTCGTGTCCTTTTATTAACAAAACTCACATTTTTCTGCCGACAAGAAATTTCAACACTTAGAAAAATTTTGAAAATTTTTCTTCTTTCTTTCATCGGGGAAACTCAACTTTTTCACCCGACACGCATCAAGGAAACTCGACTTTCTCACCTGATATGCATCGACGAAACTCATCCTTTCAAGCCGACATAGAAAATTTCCATCACTTAGAAAAAAATTGAAATTTTTTCTTTCTTCCTTCCTCGACAAACTTACCAATTTCTTCCAACATGCGATCTTGGAAAATCTTGTCGAGATGTATCGACGAAAAGCATCGAGTTCACCTGACACGCATCAGCACAACTCAACCAATGCAGCCAATGTGTATTAGCGCAAGTCAAAAAACTCAGCCGACACTAAAACTTCAAACACTTAGAAATTATTCTTTTTTGAAAAAAATTCCTTTCTTTCTATTTCTCATTGGCTAAACTCGCCGAGTTTAGCTGACATGTGTCGAAAAAACTTTCCCATTCCTTTCGACATGTATCGACTAAACTTTCCAAGTTTGGTCGACATGTCCATACTTAGAAAAATTTATGAAATTCTTCTGCCTTCCTCTGTTGGCCAATGCTCACCAGAGGATTATCTTACCTCTGTTAATTGTTCATCTTGCACATTGAGGACCAATGCTGAAGCCAGTGCTTTGATACCACACTTTCACATCCCCTTCCCTTTACTTGTCGAGAGAGAGAGGACACGACTACACTGTTCTGCTGTCAATCAATCCAGGCCATCTAGTTCCATGAACATAATAATAAAATGCATTGAAATAAAATACATATGCAGATGTACAATTCATTAAAATACAATGGAAGAAAAATACATTCAACACATTCATCATGTTCATAATAATTTATAGAACAATACATTGCAGAGATTAAGCACAAGAAATACTTATCTTGGAAATAATTTGTCCCACAACTAGCTATGTCACTGGAATGTCCACCCAACTATAGGCCATTTTTCTCATCAATCTCTTAGCACCATTGCCACCCTCGAGCTGGGCATGATTTCCACAAGTAACTAGGGAAAAATAGGCTTAGACATAGCCAAATACACATCAAAACTCAGCCAAGCCAAACATAGTTGGGTTTATCAGGCTGGTAAGGCAGTGGAAAGGAGAATTGGTAAGCTAGTGAGCTAAAACACAGAGCTATGGACACCTACACAAGATCTAGCTTGGCCTCCACAATACCTACACACCCAACACAAGGAAGTATCCCTTTCACTACTGCACAGTACCTCAGCCCGTACCTTCCCTTCCAGTGGTCTTCAATGTGTGCATAGAAGAATAAGAAGCCCCTCTTGATCTCTCTGTGAGGTTCCTCTCTTCACTAGGTTTATCAAGCCAATTCTAGCCTCTTCCACTCCTAATGGTTCAGACCAAAGCAAGCATTTACAGAACAACAAAACACAAGTGTTGGGTATGGAAAAAAACATCATGGGAACCAAAATCGAAAATGAGAAAATGGGGAAAAACAACCCTGGGTGAGCCATACGATTTTGGGAACTGTTTATGGGCACTACAGAAGCAAAATAGCCTCAGCAAACACCCAAAATCATGAGTCTCTTCTCCAATTCTATGTGCAATACAAAAACACATTTTTGGACATGGAGAAAATGAGGAACTGACATAAACACATGAATCTTTGCTGCACATTCACTCAGCAATGAAAAAACAAGTTTCCCCAGCCATTGTAATGAAGGTAATTGCAGAAAACATGAAGGAGAGAGCCCAACAAACTTCAACTGCATGAGAAAATGGAGGACGTGAATGAATAATGGGATGGGCATGCAATTCTTGGAGTTTTCTTGCCCCATAAGTCAAAAACATGGTTTCCAAAAATGATGGCTTGCCCCAATTCGAATTTGACTTCCGTACTCTTCCAATCCCCATCCATTAACTACCTCAGCCAATTTCTGGAAGAAATAAATGATTGGGCACAAAAGAAAAAATGGGTAGTTGACAGCTTTATGGGTTCTCCCATTGACATTTTTCTTTACTATATTGGCTTAAGGGTTTGAATACCCCCCCCTATTCCTTGTGAAATCATGCCCCCATCTCTTTAATGTTTCATTGGCATAGCTAGTTGTGGGTATTTTTATTAATTTTCATATTTACATGATGTCCAAAATATATAATGTGCTTGACTATCACAATAACCATATGCATCGATTTTAATTGTCGATACATAAAACGCTAAATAAATGGTGGGGCCTTGGCCTTGAGCTCCACACCATGATTTAGTAACGTTATTTACATCATTTACAATTTAATATAATGGGGTCAAAATCAGGATATTACAATATATATATTCTGGATAACGGACATGCAACAAACATGTATGTCCTATATGATTGATAAACTTATATACAATATGGTTTTGATAGTGTCATCACAATTGAAATAAAAAACCAGTATCTATTATATTGTTCTTTTTCCAAGCACTAACAAAAGTTGGTCTAGACAATATCTCTTCACAATGTTTAGAGATTAATCGAAAGTGAATCAATGTTGAAAAGGGAACCCATAGGAGGATCATCCCTAGAAACTCGAGTGGCAATAAACTCCAAATGTTGGGATCCATTTTCAAGTAACTAACAAAAACATTAAAAATACATAGTTATTGTCAACATAATGATAATATTTTTAAAAATATATATTTAAATGAACACAAAAAACTCTTTAAACTACTTACAAATAAAGTACAATTCGATAAACTATTATTTATAAATGGATTTAAACTTATAAAATATGTTTAAGATGTTTATATAACTGCATGTAATGATAATGTGAAATAAATACAATGATACGAAAACGAACAATATTTAGGTTGAATTATTTTTTTCTATATAGAGGATGAAAAGGGTGGCTCAAAAGGATTTTTTTTCTTGGAATGACACCAAAAATTTTCTTTGCTCTTTTCTCAGTATTTTTTTTTGTATTTGTGCCAAAATCATGAATTTCGTTCTTCAACAATCTGTGGTTAGGCTCATATTTTATTACATTCTCTAGATTTTCATATATCAAACCAAAACCTGATGATCTTTGTCCATGTGTATGAAAACCATAAATAAATATTTTTTGTGTATCGGTAATGTTGAATTTCGTCCCTATCTCCTTTTGAATTCTAGGCTTCAAAAGGTAGAACATTGATTTGGAATCGACATCTCAACCTTGGTTCATCTATAAGGTGTTTGATGCACACTGTTGGACGATGGTTGATTTTTTTAACATCCATTTTTCTTTGGATTTTAGGCAAAGATCTGAAAAATAAAAACATATATGGTTTCATGAATTTTAACATCATGATAAGTAAATAATACAATCAATAACAATGGAGAAAATGTGGCATAATTAATAAAACTATAACATATCAATAATAATTAAATTATAGAAAATAACAAACTGCAAGTTGCATAACACATAAAATTGTAACATGCATGATCATGGTTATATATATCCAAACCATTGTCATGTCATATGTTACTCTATCATTTAGTAATATTTATGTGGCACAGTTCGTCATTACATTCAAATTTGATCGATATAACTAAAGAAATTCTATAAATACATTTACTTGTCAGGATATTATGAAAAGAAAACAGATAATAAAATAAATCTTTACTCTTTGAACACATAGAAGAATATTATGAAAAAAAACAAATTTTCAATTAAATTAGTAATTAAAAAATGTTTTCCACTTCTTTTTTTGTCGTAATGTAATGTTAATCCATCCAATATTTGCAATCAATAGTGACTAAAACTCAATATTAAATAAACTTTGTTGTACGATTCCATCTTTATGGTCCATTTGGACGATCATATTCTTGGTGTAAGTTACAAATTGGATAAAATGAATAGAAATGACATTTTAATTGAACATATTGAAATGGTGTAGGTTAACATATAGAAAACAAATCATTTTTTCGATAACTATATGAACAAACAATAAATAGAGATTAAACCTATTGTGTGGAGTTTGGTTTGCTCTCTTGTAATATATAGTTCTTACTGCCAATGAAAATAATAATGATGAAACATGTAAATAGATCTATTTATACAATAAGAAAATCAAGTCACATAATAACATCATAGTTGTGATGGTTATGTTGAAATGGGTTGAAAGCATTGTTATTCTTTCTTCTGGATTGTAGCATATGCACTTTTGCTCATTTTTGCATACCTTTCAAATGTAAAGGGTAGAGATATCCGTAAACCAGCGATAGATTTAACTCTTGAAATTGTTGTGAAAATTAGACCTTGACTCTCTGCGCTACCGATATCAATTGTTTTCCTTTGTAAAGTCAAACCTTGGGATATGTGTATGGTGAGAGCCCAAGCCATACGCAATGGTATCTGCTTGTGATTTCCTCTACAAACAGGTGTTATTGGTACAATATTTGGATATCTGATGTCCCATGCTAAACCAATGTAATCATCAAAACAGACTGTAGAATACATCGGTAGTTGTGGTGGTTTAGATCCTTCAGAGAAAAAGATGTTTTGAACAGTACCAAGTGCTCCATTTACTAACCTTGCTTCCACCCACAAGTTACATGTCAACATGACTCGTTCACCAAGACATAAAATGAATTCCCGTTGAAGTTGCTCATCATCAACATCATTAAAATATTTATTCTTTGTATGTTCGACAATGCATCGTGATATATGAATTCTGAGTGATTTTAGCATGCATATATTATGTACATTTACCAAGGTGTTCATTGGAAACAAATGGATTTCTGAATTGAAAGTATTAATTTCAATAGAGTCCATAGTTGCATTCGTTAGTGAGATTAAAAGATTTCAACCATCCACTTGGTTTTGCATTTTCGATGTTTGTTAGCAACCTTTTAAAATTGACTTAATTTGGATTTGTCCCTTATTGATGGAATATTGTGTCCAATGTAACAACCTTTCTGAAATATTTCCATAAAACCCTACCAGCTGTGTTTCCTACGTACAATGGTTTATCTTTGACAGGAGGCAATTTCCCAAGGTATCCAACAAGAATCATTGTTTTTCCACCAAATGGAGTTGAATTCTTTTATGGAAATGTTTCACGTAGATGTGAATCAATTTGTATGAACAACCTTGGCCCATTAAAACTCATTTCATCAATTAAAATGTATGTAGCATCTCACATTTCTTCTTGGAATACAAAAACTGCTTGATGGTGTAAAGCTTTGAAGTCTTTAATAGGAATTATGAGGGCAAAGTGAATTGTTTTAGCTCATATGTTGAAGGAAGCTACTCCAGTAGGTGTTAGCAATAATAGAGGGAATTTTCCATTTCTTGAATGCATTGAAAATTCTTTCAAGATACAATGTATAAGATAAGACTTTCTAGTTCCTACAGTTCCTTTAATGATCATTTTGAGTGGGTATGCATTCGTTCATTCATTGAAATGTTCAATAACAACTTCAAAACAAAGACATTTATTATCATAAAATGAGGATGGAGAAGATGATCTAGAATGGGAGAGATCTAGTATGGATCCACTTGAATGTACATTTTTTATGAAATCTGTTGGGTCTTCTAAATTGTTATTTGAACCTGTAGTATTATTCCACGCTTGGATCAGGTCAAATTCTTTGCGACCAAGAGTTTCAATGTCTGACACTTGAACAATATTAAGAGGAACAAAATGAGATAAAATATCCCCCTCATCCATTTAATTGCCATTATTGATTTCCTCTTTATGTGTATCATTATCTTCTTCATTGGTATCCGGTGCCAAAGGTATCCTATTGACATGCCAAGCCCTATATCTAAATTTCTTCCAATTGTGAATAATAATTTATGTGTTGATGCCAATATCAATGTGAATGTTTCTAAATAGTTTATAGAGAAGTAATTCATTGAGAAAAAATGACTCAAAGGAAACTAATTTGTTCTTAGGAACTTCACAGAACTGTGGCCATACTCAAACTATTGTAGGTATATCTCTTGTCTTCCACGGTTCTTTCTTACGTTGTGCACTGAAAGACTAGGATCGTGCAATGTCAATCAAATATAGGTGTTCAAGAAATGTAGGTCTCTTTTGGTATAGTTCTAAAAACCCAGAGCTTGTCGGGAATTTGTTGTTATCTAAGTTTGAAGAAACTCTTTTGAATATTTTTCTGCCAACATTAGCTGAAACAAAGCTACAACTAGAAATAACAAGAGGAAGTTTTAACAACATATGGCACATTTCCTATGCTCCTATATCTCTTTCCACAATTGTTTCAACAAGAAATATTTTATATGCATATATAGAAGGAATTTAAGAGTCAACGACATTGGAAATTCTTGTCAACATGTCTTGATAGCTTTCTGATCTTCTCTCATATTTTGAAGCATACTTTGCAATGTATTTCAAAACTACATGACGTGAAAGAACTGGCTGGAAATCAACATTGGAATGCCATATTGAAAGAAGAGGAATGTTAAGAACATTTAACTTGTCGTCAATACGTGCACGTTCATATTTTTTGTGTCCTTTGTCATTAACAAATATTTTTGACCGGTCTTAAAGTTCCCATGGTGCATTGTATCGACACATGTAGGAAAAAAAAAATTCGTAAACATGAATTGACACTGCATCTTGTGTGTCGTTGCACTCGATTTGCTAATTGATCATAATCATCAAGGGGATTGGTATTTAATATTTCACTGGTATCCAATAATCAAGGATCTTCCTATAGAGGTCAATGAATAGATATATTTCAGTGATGAGCATCATGAGGAATCACAAGTAGATTTGTCTGCATCTTTTGTTTCGTCTAGTAGTTCTTCTTATAATGTAGAATGGATAGTGGATTGTGATGCTTCTAAACATATGGCTGACAATGCTTCTTTATTTACATCTTATGACAATAATAAGCACTCATCTCATAATGTTTCTATTGGTGATGGTAAACAACTTTCTGTAATTGGTTCTAGTAATTCTAATGTTGCTAATGATCGATTAGAAGATGTTTTTCATGTTCAAAACATGGCCATTAACTTGCTATCTATTTATCATGCATGCAAAAAATGTTATAAATTTGAATCTTGGCCTAATAAATATGTTCTTAAAGATATCAACCGAAATTACAAAGTAGTTTCTTATGGTCTTGTTGATCATATAACTAGTTTATATAATTTTGTTGTTTTAACTCAATTAAGAGACAACCATTTTATTCCTATGTTACTCATGCTGATGAAATAAATAAATTGTGGGATGAAAGCTTAGGTCACTTGAATTATGGTCAAATGCAATTGTTAATTAAAATGACACATGGATTTCCTAATATTTCTTCTACTACTGGTGTTTGTGAATGGTATGTTCTTGGTAACATCATAGAGAAATGTATGATAAAGGTAAAGCTTGGCATGCTAAAGAACCTTTTCAATTAATTCATATTGGCATTTTTGGTCCTCTTGAAGTTCTCTCTATAACTCATGCAATTTACTTTCTTACTTTTATTGATGACTTTAGTAGAAAATCTCGCGTTTATTTTTTGAAAAATAAAAGTGAAACATTTGTGAAATTTCAAGAATTTAAATCCATGGTTGAGAATGCATCTAGTTAAAGTATTAGAACTTTGATATCTGATAATAGGGAGGATTTTGTTAAGAAATATTTTGAGGTATATTTATCTAAACATGGATTTCAACATCAAAATACTATTCCTTATACACCTCAACAAAACGGTGTTGTTGAAATGAAAAAAATAACTTTAGTTGAAATGGATAGATGTATGTTATATTCTAAAGGATTGCATAAGAAATTTTGGGTTGAATCCATATGTTGTTATAACTTTCTTTTAAATCGAGTTCCTACAAAACCTGTTAAGCATGTTACCCCTGAGGAAAAATGGAATGGAAGAAAACCAAATATTAGTAATTTTAAGGTGTTTGGTTGTGAATGTTGGGCTCATATTCCTAACGAAAAATGGAAAAAGTTAGAACCCAAGTATCACAAGTGTATATTCATTGGTTATGATAATAATTCTAAGGCTTACAGGTTTTTTGATCCTTCTAATCAGAGTGTCATAATCAGAAGAGATGTTCAATTTCATGAAGTCTCTCCACCACCTGAGTCTGTAGAACCTCATATTACCCTGAATTTTCCAATATCACCTATCACTCCTATATCTATTACCCCTTATTCTAGTTATGTGCCTATTGTTGATCTTAGTTCATTCTCTTTTTCAAGTATTACACCTGAATCTAGTGAATCTCCTGAAGTAACTTCTGTTGTTTCTCTTCTCCCTATTTGGGCCTAAAAAACTCTTGAATTTGGAGGAAGTGAGGTTGGTAATCCTTATGATATTTGTAGAACTAGATCTAACTTTGCTCTTATGACCAAATTTTTGGCTACAAATGTTCCTACTTCTTATGCTCAAGCTAAGGGTAAGCCTCATTGGGAACACGATATGTTTGCCGAGTATGAATCTCTTTTGAGAAACAAGATTTGGTCTATTATTCCTCTTCCTTTAAGAAATAATTTAGTTTGTTGTAACTGGTTTATAAAACTAAGTTCACTGCAAATGGACAAATTAAAAAATATAAAGCTAGATTAGTTGCAAAAGGTTTTAATCAACTTGAAGGAATTGATTATAATGAAACTTTTTCTCTTGTTGCTAAAATGACTACAATAAGAACCATTTTATCTATTGTTGCATCTTATACATGAGAATTACACCAAATGGATGTTAAAAATGTTTTTTTAAATGGTGATATTAATGAAGACATTTATATGCGACAACCTCCTGGTCTTATTTCTCCTGAATCATCAAGTTTAGTATGCAAATTACACAAGTCTTTATGCGGTATCAAATAAGCACCTAGGGTTTAATGTTAATAACTTTGGTGATAATTCCCTCATTATTGTTTTATATGTGGATGATATTATTATCACTAGCATCCAACTTGTTTTAATTCAAAATATGAAAAGTGATCTTCAAAAGGATTTTAAGATGACGGATCTCAGTATATTGTACTACTTCTTGGGTCTTCAGATCTGACATATGGAAGATGGTATTTTTCTCTCTCATCCTAAGTATGTGGAATATTTGTTTCCTTGTTTCCATATGAGTGATTGCAAACCTTCCCCTATCCCATTTTAATCGAGTGTAAAGTTAACTGTTGAGTGTACCACTCCTCTTGTTGATGCTACTCTTTATCGTCAGCTTGTAGGCAAATTTATATATTTAACTCACATTGGACTAGATATCTCTTTTGTCATCAATATGGTTTCTTGGTTCATGCAACGAACTCGTGAAATTCATTGGTAGAAAACCAAGAGAATTTTGAGATATTTACAGGGACATTACATTATCATGTGTTTTATTTGAGAAGTGCTACAGTTTCATTGTCTAGTTATATAGATTCTAATTGGGTAGGTGATAGTTCTCATCGACAATCAACTGTTGGTTATATATTTCAACTTGGTTCAGGTCTGATTTCTTGGTCCAGTAAGAAGGTGAAGTCTCTTTCTTTATCTTCATGTGAAGCATAGTATAGATCATCTAAAGAATCAGTTTGGTTATGACATGTTCTTACTGAGCTCGCTCTGGTTCCTAAATTTGTCCACTATGTTGAAATGTGACAATCAGGGTACAATTCAACTTGCTTATAATCTAGGATATCACTCTAAGATGAAGCATATCAACCTTGATGCCCATTATATTTGAGGTATTGTGGAAGATGGTATTATTTCTCTATAGTATTGTCCTACCGAGCAGTAGGTCACCGATATCTTCACCAAATCCTTAATAGAAGCGAAGTATATGCATCTTCGTTCTTTGCTTGGGATGAGGGAAGTTGTCATCAAGGGGGAGAAGTAATGACTCCTTACCTCCTTAGTGTTAGGGTGGGCTCTTCTCCAAATCATTATTAAGGGAGAGTGTTGGAATATATTATATTCCTTGGAAGGTAATAATGTGTAATGTCCCTAAAAATCGTAAATAAAAAAAAATTGTAGGCTAGTTATATGCTACATTTTAAGGACATTTTTATAACTTCTACCAAATGAAACTTAGTTGTCTAATTGTTTGTAAATTGTTTTTCCCTCTACTTGCTTTTGTTTCCTGTCTAATGCTAATATGTTTATGTGATGTTGTTGTATTTTACTTGGATATGTTTATGAGGTTACTCTCCATGTATCATTCTTTCGGACATATGTCGATGCTTGTTAGTTTACATTTCACTTCTTAATTATATGTATTAATTTTCGTTTGTGGGTTTAATCATTAAAAAGGATGACTTGAATTTGTATGCCAAGGGGTGGAGTGGTGGGGATTTATCCCTTGAGGGACCACTCAAAAAGGTAAAAGGTTCATACTACTTTAAGGGGCTTACTTAGTTCATTGTGAACTAATACAGGCTCCTACTCTTGTGCAGGTTATTCCAGTGGTGAACTCTGTCTATGACCTTGGCAATTAAAGACATCCTACAACAATACATCTTTAATACACTATCCTGTCTATAGCCAGGTGAAAGGATGACTAAATTCCTAGACCTATCTGTACCTAAGTCCTATTTTCATAGTGCTCCTAAGAGATTCATTATATGCATGTATATAAAATTTATGTTAAACATTTTTATTCTAAGGTTTAAAGCCTTAACTACTTTGTAATATATGATCTGGAAACTATGTAGTAAAAAGGTTTAGGGTTTATGGCATATTTCATATGCCATAGCAAACTTGTAATAGCGTGACAATTTGGGGGTTTTATGGTTTAATGTTGGTGGGTGGTGAATTATGGATTCATGATGTGAACGAAACTATATCTCTATGGGTTTTGATTTCATGGTTGGTGGAGGACTGGGTGGCGACTTTAAATGCTTCTAGGGAAGCATAGGAATTTGGCCTCAAGCATTGGTTAGGGTCGAAATGTGTTTTAGTTTGTCTTTGGTTATCGTCTGGGTGGTCTTGTGCTCCAGGGAGCTATGTTGCGAAACTTTCAACAGCCTTCCTGCTCCTTCGTGAGGTAAGTCATATCATGGTTTGCAACACTATAAAGGTTTATTTTTCTTATGTCTACGACTAACATATTCCTGATTGTTTTGAAATTAGTTTTGCAAGTGACATAGGGTGGATCAAACGTGGCTTCGATGGTGCACTACTACATATGGCTCAAAATTCCCACAAATGTTTGCCATGAAACACTTAAAATGATTGCTTTCGTGGAAAAACAGTTTTAATTTTTTGAAAAATTTGAAAATTTTCCCGACATTCCTCGCTATTGCAATGCAAGTCGAACATCTCTATTGCGACAAAAGTTACACATTGTCACTATTGCGACGAAAGTTACACATTGTCGTCGTTATTGCAACGAAATTTCTATATTGTGTCTGTAGCGACGAAAGTCGATCATTTTGAATTTTTGATTATTTGAAATTTGACCATTGTGCATTTTTCTAGAACCGCGACTGTTCATTTGTCATTTTTTCAGAATCATTTGTTAGAGTTGCAGGGATCTTTCTATCGCTTTTTCGTTCTGCGATTTCAAGAGTCCGGTACTAGTTTGACACATCAAAATTTTGTTCTCATTCGTTTTCCAAGTTAGTTTGACTGCAATGCACTAGTCTTTTTTTTGTTTCTCCCTTTATGTTCCAACTAGGGATTCAATGCAATGGAGAAAATATATATATATTTTTGGATTTTTATGACAAAATGTAATATTAAAAATTGTCATTTGTGTTAAAATGTAAATTTTTAAATTTTCATTTATGTTATAATGTAATTTTTTAAATGGTGGTTTGTGTTAAAATGTTAAAATAATGATCATCATCGTAGATTTCAAGTACACAATCTAATTAGATTTATCTAGCCCCCTCAATATAGATAACCAATGAGACTACAATGGTGTATCCTTTCAAACTTTGATAGTCATTTTACATTATCATCTATATCCATAATCCCATTTGACAATCCTTTCAATTTTTGAGGTTCTACATCTATATTCATAATCTCATTTGACAATATAATGTCAATGTGTTGAAACCTTTTAATCTGTAGTATAACAAACATGAACAATATTAGTGTGAGGAATTTAAATTAGTGTTGAAACCTTTTCTTCTCTTTTGTATAAAGAAATTTCTATTTTTAGTAAATCATTTAAGTTTAGTGTGAGGAATATATATAACAACAATATATAGGGTTTGGAGGAAAATTCTAATTTTAATCAATAATTATTTTACTACTTTTTAGATTTACTCCCTTAATTAACCTCAAACAAATTATTTTTGACTTCCACTATTTGACATAATGTTGAAAAATGATTTTTATTTTATTATTCCTTAAATGTGTCCATATGGATAGTATTGATATCCCAAATGTGTCAACCAAGGTCAATCACACTTCATTTTTTTTAGCGATGGAAAACCATCGTTATCATCAACCTAGATGAATGTCAAAATGTGACATATGCATAGTGGACCATGACAACCAACTTAACCCATACAATATTTTGCTATAAAACATAACCCTTGCACATTGGAATATGGGACATAATAATTGTACATTGAATATACTATTTTGATATAATCTAACATAAATTAACGTTTCGATGTCACATAACTATGATCTCAACCTTATTTACATCAAAATTTGATATAGACTTGCAATCTCACAAAATGTTAGAATGTGAAATTTTTGGAGGACATCATCATGTTAGAATGTGAAATTTATTTATGTTTAAACCATCATTATCATCATCATTGTCATCACCATCATCAAAATATATGTCATCATTATCATCTTCATCATGATCACCATCTTCACCACCACCACAACATCATCCTCATCTTCATCCTCATCCTCATCCTCATCATCATCATCATCATTGTCATCATAATCCTTGTCATCATCGTCATCATCATCATCACCATCATCATCACCATCATCACAATATCCATCATCATCATCATCTTCATCATCACCATCATCTTCACCACCACCACCACCATCTTCATCATCATCATCATCATCATCATCATCATCATCATAATTCTCGTCATCATCATCATCATCATTATCATCATCACCCTCTTCCTCATAACATAATCATCATCATCATCATCATCGTCACCATCCCCATCTTCATCATCATCACCACCATCATCATCTTCATCATCACGACCACCGTCATCGTTATCATCATCATCATCATCATCATCATTATCATCATCATCATCGTCACTATCACCATCTTCGTCATCATCATCATCTTCGTCATCATCCTCATCATCGTCATCATCATCATCATCATCATTATCATCATCATCACCGTGATAATCATCTTCATCATCATCATCATCCTCATCATTAATGACGATGATGATCGTAATTGATATCTACTATATATATATTGATTTAATATTGCATTAGAATTAATGAATTTTATTGGTACAAATAAATTAACTGTTTGTTACTATTATATACATTTTCCTGTATGTTGTCATATGCTATAACACATTTTTTTTAGATAGATTTTTTTTCGGTTTATGGGGAATTGAGAGTGATGTGGGGGGGGAGGGAGAGGGGCCATAAGAGCTTCCACCTTCACATGGTTGGCCCTGTTCAGTAAAGAATATTAAATTATTCTTGAAACAAAGAGAAGCTCGATAAGGCAATGCATAGTTATGATGATGATGACGAAGACGATGTCAATGACGATGATGATGACGACGATGATGATGATGACAACGACGATGATGATGATCATCATCATCATCATCATCTTCATCATTGACATCATCATCGTCAATATACTCATAATCATCATCATCATCACCATCACCATCATCACCATCATCCTCATCATCATAATCATACTCATCGTCATCATCATTAGCATCATCATCACCATCACCATCACCATCATCATCATTAGCATCATTGTCATCATTAGCATTAGCATCATCGTCATCATCATTAGCATCATTGCCATCATCATCATCATTGACTTATGATCATCATCAACATCATCATCATCCTCATCTTCATCATCATCCTCATCGTCATCATCATTAACATCATCATCATCATCACCATCATCATCATCATTAGCATCATCATCATCATCACCATCATCATCATCGACATCATCATTGACATCATCATCACCATCATCATCATCATTAGGGAAATTTTAAGGTAAAAAATGGGCCTCCAAACAAAAAATGTACTATTAAAATCAACTTTTTAAGAACCAATCACAATCTAGAGAATGACATCATCTATAATAGTTGAGTTGTCATTAGTTGAGTTAAGGTTGCTTATTTGTCATATTCTAAAAGGTTGATCAAAATCTATGGTTAACCATGGTAGTCTACAAGTACTTTTACACCTAGAGTAAAGTACTAATGTCTTTTCACACTTTTTCAATAAAATATATTGTTACTTCACCTAAAGTAAAGTACTAATGTCTTTTCATACTATTTCAATAAAATATATTGTTGTCCCTTCATATATTTTGAAAAAGTCAATATATGTCTTTTCACTTAATACGCGTGTCTTTACACAATTTTCAATATATGTTATATTTATCCAATTTTTATTAATGTTAAAAATATATTTTAATTACACATCTTTACTTGTCAATATATGCTATATTCATCTATTTTTATTAATCTCAAAAATATCATATAATTATATGTTTTGAATTCAACTTTATTTTATTTTGTTATTTTAAAAAATGATTATCAACTTTTCTAATATTTTTAAAATATTTTATTATTAGATTTGTATTAAAACATTTCCAATAAAAAACATTACAAAATAATATATTCATAAAAGCCCAATGTAAAAGCTAACTTTCAAAAAAATAAATTCTAAACAAAACATTATAAAATGTAATATTTTATCAAATTATAGTACAATTAATTAAAAACTACAAAACATTACATTATACGAAATTTTAAAATCAAAGTTTAAAATATTAAATATTAACTTATACAGTTAGATTAAAAATAAATATTTTACAAAATTATATTATAATTAATTAATTAAAACCTAAGAAAAATTTAGACTCTAAATTATTAAAATCAAATTTTAAAGATTAGATTTAAGTATAGAATATATGTGCTAACCTATATTAAAATAAAAAATTATTAAAATGAAAATTTAAATTTTTAAAATTTAGAGTGTATAATAAATATATTAATAAGGGGCAGGGATGTAGGCTGACTGGCAACTACATGTTATGTTAAGGAATACATGATGTTAAGCAAGTCAGCGGTTCGAGTCTCGACAAAATGTGCGCGAAAGTTGAGCCCATAGTTGGACGTGCCTAGGGGTTATACTGGAGTTGTTGGAATCAACCGCGTATCATGTGAGTATGAAACTGACATCGTTGTTGATTCCTCTCTCTCTCTCTCTCTCTCTCTCTCTCACACACACACACACACACACATAATTTAGAGTATATAATGAATATGTTAAAATATTTCTATATATTTTAAAATGTAGAAAAAAAAGTGATTAATTTATTAATATAGAAAGAAAAAACATAAAAACATAAATTGGGTTAATGATTTTTTATACAAATCATAAGCATCCTATTTTATGAGAATTTAACTAAATTAATTCCATTATAAAAACACATAAATTGGTTTAGTAAGAAAATACACAATTTAAATTAAAAAAATACATATATATTTATTATTTTAAATTTAATTTTCGAATAATGTGTTAAGCATATTAGATGTAAATTTTATTAAGAACCTAAAAAATATAAGTTATAAAAAAAAAAATTAAAAAGAGAAATGTTATCTTAAATTTTCAAATATTAAATTAATTATATCACAAAAATACATAAATGATATAAAGAAACAAAAGAACATACGTTATAATAAAAAATTAAGAAAATAGATATATCTTTTTATTTTAAATTTCAATTTTCAGTGTGTGGTTGGAAAAAATTTAAAAATTTTGATGTTTTTTCATTTTGTATTATTTGATTGTCTTTTCATTGTGTTTATATTTATTAATAAAAGTGATCTCCAAGTTCAAGGACATGAATGCATCCAAGTACTACACATTTTTTTGAAATTAAAATGATCTTTTAGTCACTTCAATATAACATTTATTATTATTTTTGTTTCTAGTATGTAACTCAACCATGGTTATTTAAGTTGTACATTTAATGTAGTGGAAATGTGAGTTGTCAAGTATACCTTCCCTATAAAATGACTAGTTCATAATATTTTAATATATCCCTTATGAGGCCCATTTTTAGCATCAAAATTCTCCTAATTGGCATCATCGTCATCATCATCATTATCATCGCCATCATCATCGTCATCATCCTCAATTCCTCATCATCATCATTAAAAATCATCATCAACGTCTTCATCATCATCATCTTCATCATCATCATCAACATATTCATCATCATCATCATCGTCGTCATCATCGTCATCATCATAATCATCTTCATCATCGTCGTCATCACAATATTCATCATCATCATCATCTTCATCATCATCATCGTCGTCGTCGTCGTCTTCATTGTCATCATCATCATCACCATCACCATCATCATGATCATCATCGTTATCATCATCACCATCATCATCATCATTGTCATGATCATCATCATCATCACCATCATCATCATCATCATCATCATCGGCATTGACATCACCATCATCACCATCATCTTCATCATCGTCACCATCACCATCATCATCATCGTCGTCATCTTCATCATCATCATCATCAACTTCATCATCATCGTCTTCATCATCATCATCATCACGATCATCATCTTCATCACCATCTTAATCATCATCATCTTCCTCGTCTTCATCATCATCTTCATCATGATCAATATCGTCACCATTATCATGATAATCATCGTCATCATGATCATCATCGTCGTCACCATCTTCATCATGATCAATATCGTCGTCATCGTCATCATCTTCTTCTTCTTCTTCTTCTTCTTCATCATCATCATCATCATCATGAATATCGTCGCCATCGTCATGATCATCATCGTCATCATGATACCACTAATTAGTACTAGGTCTAATATGGAACTTCTAACACAATAAACATAGGCAGATGAAAACTACCACAAATATAAGCGGTGTGTAATTTCACTTCATCATTCTCTATCACTTTATGAAATATTCATGCTATCAACATAACATGACAAAACCGATCAACAATAAATTTAAATTTTAGAGTACAAATGAAATTAAACATAAAATATCAAATCACTCATATCTTATCTTACCCTCTCATCTTCATCGTCTTCATGATACCACTAATTAGTACTAGGTCTAATATGGAACTTCTAACACAATAAACATAGGCAGATGAAAACTACCACAAATATAAGCGGTGTGTAATTTCACTTCATCATTCTCTATCACTTTATGAAATATTCATGCTATCAACATAACATGACAAAACCAATAGACAATAAATTTAAATTTTAGAGTACAAATGAAATTATGTTTCTAGTTGCAACTCCTCTCAATTTATGTTAATAGACTTAGTAGACACGTTTCAGGAAGAATTATTATTATGTTTTTAGAAAGGAGGGTACTTTATTTCATTTGGGTGAGATAAAAACAATAAAGGTAAATCAGTTGAGTGAGAGATCTGAAGTGAAAGAGGAGGAGGGGAGTGAGTCCTATCTACGTTCCTTCAACTCCCAACCTTTAAGGGGGATGAATCCTGAGGACATACAACTTATATCTCTCATTAGCATTATCATCATCATATAACACAACTTCATAATCTCAATCACTAAATTATATTATCATGTATTCATAACACAGATGATGAATCACCATGACAACACACATATAGTCAATCCTAACAAGAAAATTATTTTTGTGCCTCCTAAAAACAAGCATTTATAGATGATCTATACATGCCAAACTAAACACAAAGTTTTAAGGTGTACACCGTATATATACCATTGAATGCACATGTCATCAAGATTACACATGTGTTATTTTTATATGTCAACCCAAAAATAGTCATTCTAGAACATATATCTTATGTCAATCACATTGTATAGTTGAAGTACCATAAACAACAGATAGAAATATAATGAAGCATCCTTAATAAAATTAAAATTATATATATATATATAAAGTAAAATATAATATAATAAAAAAACAAAAACAAATATAAAATAAATAAAAATAAAACAAAGAACAAACACAATAGCAACATACAAACCTCATGAAACAAAGAACAACCACAATATACAACCTTGAGACATCCAAACCTCGCGTCAGGTGCTGCCGGAGGTCACATAGAGGAGGCTTTGTAGAGGCAGAGGAGGGTTTCCAGCAGTCACGTAGAGGAGGGCTTGTAGAGCCAGAGAAGAGTTTGCAGAGGTCACACAGAGTCCGATAGAATGCCCCCCAAATCAGTGAGTACCCTCGATCTTGTTTATTTCCAAAGGAAATAAGATAAGAACCCACATATTTAATAAAATAATAAAAACAATATGTGTTTGCTCAAATAATTTTGAATTGGAATTATAAAAAACAAGTTCTTTATGCAGAAGAAATCTTTATTTAGCATGGATTTATAATGGTATGGAAAAGTTGAAAAGACTGTGTTCATAATATAGTTTAAAAGCTGAACTTCTCTTCCCCTAAATTGCCTCTCTGTGTGAGGTCAGGGTCTCTGCTGCAAGATTCCCAGCAGGCACATAGGAGAATTCAATGCTAGTTGCGTCCTTTCCAACGTTTAATATTCCAGCTGTTTCTTTTCTTATACTTTGACATCCGAAGTATTCGAACAAGCACAAAATAACTTTTGGCAAATCTTTGTTGTCACTGCAAATTGGAAATTGCTGGGTTAGGTTCAAGTTGCTTCCTAATCTAGGGATTTTATAATAAAAAAACTGAAAGAAGAAATCCATAACATTTGGCAATCCTGGGGCTAGGCGTCTGTGATTCAATATCAGTTCGATTTCAAAGTTTAGAATGTGTTGGTTTTATGTTAACCAACTCAAAAACTCATGAAAAATGTACCCATGCTTTTCTTCTCTTATATTTGCATAGATTTTGACCTTTTAGGGATGTTACAGTGCCCAAAACTAAAAAAACAAAGCCTCTTATGCGCTCAACATCCACGGTTTTTCTTCTAATCAACATCATCATGGAAAAATTACCTCTTGAAGACTATGATTAAGATCACATACAGACACCCATACAAAATGGGGGCAATAGACCTCATATAATGATTGGTTGTTGCCTTATATTAAGTATGTTAAGCAAGAAAATCCACACAGTGAGCAATCAGAAAACTAGGGAACAAAGCGACAAAAAAAGTAATGGTATAATTCTGGGAACAAGACCAAAACAAGTGTATACTCTAATTTGGATGATACCTGTAGCAGATGGTATGCCTTGTAGCATGTGGTGGTTAATTTAATGCTAGAATAGAATACATATAGTATCCTTTTGGTATATCTTTCCAATAGAACTAGAGGACTAATGTTAAGAAACAACAGAAAATGAGGTGGTGTCAATCATTGAAGAGAACAATTCTTATGAAGAAAACAACAAATATTCCCCATTTGACTATATCCTATAGTCATTTGACATATGAGAGTGTAGGTTTACCAATTTAAGTGGGTTATATTCAAGCCCACTTATAATGCTTAGTTTATCTTTTGATTCATTTAAGGCAAGATAAATAATAATTGATCAGTGCAATGATTTGCACTTTTGTTAAATGCAAGTTAATGCCAATTTTTTTTTTCATACCTCAAAGATTTCTAAATATATTGACCCCAACTGGGTCTTGTATACTTGAGAGCATTGTGAAATACCTACAAAGCATTTGTGGTAATTGTTTTTTGTGATCAAAATGTTGTACAGACTTTCATATGGTGAATGATGTTTCGTAAGGGCTATTGTAATAATTTTCCTGTAGATTATCCATACATATTTTCACAAAGTTTCTATAAATATTGAGTTACCCTAATTTATTCAAGTAAAATACAAATTACAAATAAAACTTTAATTTGGATGATGCTCTAGATGTCCCTAAATTTCACACAACTCTCAGTATATGATAAGTAAAAAATAACAAGCTATAGTTTAGTACGTCTGTAACAACCCACTTTTTCTTTTTTTCTTTGTTGATCTCAAAGTAAGATAGTAATGAAAATCAATGGATAAGTTTGTCCCTTTGCCTATATTTATCATCTTACATTGTGGTTTTCATCTATAAACATGTTATCATATGTATTTGGATTTTGGTAAGAATAGTGATGACTTTCAATATTAAAAGTTTAATTGTTATAATTAAATTTAATTATAATATGATTTCACTGTGAGCTCTCTCTCATACACACACTATTCTAACAATACCTTATTTAGAATGACCCTTCCTACTAACTGTTCTTCTTAGGCATGATATAATAGTGAACCACTATTACTCGTATGTATCTTAGACACTACAACATGCAAGAAACTGGATTTACTATGTTACTGACATATCATTCACTTAGTTTTTTATAGGATCCTAATCACCTAGGCTCTCTTGTAAACTCTTTCTCTTTGAGAGCTTTCTGGTCGCTATGCCACCCTAAATGTAGGTCCTATTAAAGGTAATGATTCCTTGAAGTGCTTTTCCTATACTATTTGTAGGTTCCCCTGCAATGGTGTGATTGTGGTTTGGACCGCCATCTCCCTTATTATTTCAAAGTTGGATGAATTGGTAAAAGATCATGTGCATTATTGGAGGCAATATATAGTGCGCACATTTCAAACTTAGATTGGCTAAGATATAGAGATGATTATCATATACATCCATCATGTACTAGTATTTAGTGCCATGATCTCCTTAACCTTATTAAATATTGCTCTTTAAATGGGTCATCCTTCTCTTATCCATACTTAAGAGGAGGGGAGTGGACTTTTGCATGGAATGGAATTCCCTATGCTCAGATGTTTTGTGATTCCTTTCCATGTTTCATCATACCATCCTTTCTGAATACAACTTCAAAGAGAAAATCATGAATACCATTATTTACTATAATATCATGAGGGAATGCAACAAAACTAGGGATGAATATTTACTAGATATACACATTTAGGTGTACATGACAATTAAGGACCTCTAAAAGATGGACATCCCTCCCTCCTTTGAATGCCAAGTGTCTTCACTAAGAATAGGGCATTCTCCATTCATTCTAATAAAATTCATCAAAGGTGTCTCTCATGGGTTTTTAGTGGCAAAGCCTCCTCAAAACTCTTCAAATAATAACTTCCACAAGCTTTGGAACATGAGCTGACTGTTAGATGCTTTCCCCAAAGCTAGGAAATTCCTTGAATCAAAGGGTTAATCCAACTAAATCCTTAAATGGTGGATTCAGTATGGATACATGTGCAAGATAGTATTTGATCCATGTACCAAGCAACCATATTTCATTAAAATATGTCAAAACAATGGAACGCTCCTCCTAAATCAGCCTCAATTTCCATCATAGATACTTCAATAGGTGGAACTCTTTTTATTTTCTTGATGCATTGATGGCTTAGACTATGCTCGAAAACCTCTCTTGGATGGAATGTAGTAGGATTGGGTGTCCTTTCTCTCTTAAATAGTGCCTTGGATGCTTCCATTTCAAACTCTTTGACATTGTTTTTTAGACTTGTAATTGGCTTGGGATATTTTAGAACTAGGATGCCCCTCATGTTATGGAGGAACAGAGTGTAACTCCTCTAACTTCTGGCTGATTGAAAGATAAAGTAGCTCTAAAACTGTTATGTGGTAGTTCCTTTCCTGTCACTGCCAATATGTCTCAGAACATATCCAAATAGTATTCAATTATGCTGGGGTTGAGGTACCAAGTAAAAACAAATGAAATTCCCCTAAAAGTCACATAAATGGAGTGAGATAGTGCATCTCATATCTCTGCCATGTTCACTAATCCACATAAAGGAATTACAACACATTAAAGATGAGGGGAAAAATTGTCGATACATGATGAAAACAAAACTCCTTCCCTATTCAAAATGACGGCAAATTTGGATCGAGTAAGAACCTTATGTTGCATGATATCCACAATTAGTTTATTAGAAGAGTTTTGGTGAATTTCTCCCATCATTAAGTGTTCTCAATGTACTAGGGTTATCATCATCCAAATTGAATTTAGGAATTGTATCAATGTTGGGTAGTTTTGTTCTTACTAAGGACTGGCTGAAGATGCTCACAAATTTATTTGTAGTTGCTTATGTAATGGATTTTGTCACTTGAACGTCTAAAGTATCCCACAAGTCTGTTGTATCCAAAAGTAAGTATGGATTTTCCTCCATAAAGTGGTAATGATTGCCAAGCTGAATAAGGAAGGTTTGTTGTGATCAATACCAGAAAAAATAAGTCTAGTTGTTGTAAATACACGTTGGGTAGATGATATTGCTCCAATAGTGTTGGTCATATTGGGTGTAAGGTATCCATTCAATCCAAAAAGCTGCTGCCAAAATTCTCAGTTATGGAAAGGATAATATATCATCGTTTTGTTATCAGTTACTATGTGAAGAAGTATAGATTTGGTCAAAGGAATACTTAGGCATGAAAACAGGCCTAAAAGAGTGATGGAGTGTTTAAGATAAATTTGGAATATCATCATACTGAAGCATATACTTCAGGAAATGCTCCTAAGACATACTGGAAAATCTGTTGTAAGAATGTGCCTTGCACAGTAACTTTATGGAGTCAATATATGCTACCAATGGTTCATAAATTTTTTGAGTTTGACTGTAAATGGCACATATGTTTCTCCTAATTGTCATACTTACCATCAGCCAATGCTCACGCTTTAGAAAAAGATTCTGTATAATTTCCTCTCATTTATTCTCATTAGTGTTATGCATCTGATTCATCTTTGTGTCTCTTGATCATTATGTGGTCTGACTCCAACGCTGTAACCTCATGTTATCACGTAGATCTACACCCACAGATCTACCCAATCAGTATAGGCTTCTTATCTCTGTAATGGTGCGGTGCCTCTCCTTTTCATACTTGATGTCCCTGACTATTGCATACTATAATTTGGTCTGAAAATCTGATTGAAATATAACGAAAAACAGCGTGCTGATATCTCCCCTCAGATTGTTCTAAACAGTTCAGAAGGGAGGGTAAATTGTGAATATCAAGTTTAGATAGGTTGAGATAATATATTATGATTTTTTTACTGGAACAAAAGGAATGGAAAAAAAGATGCGTATATGAGTGATTGAAAAAATCAAAATAGAAAAGGAACCATCAAACGTTTACCATATATTAGATCATCAACATTCACGAAAAAAAAGATAACACAAAGCATGATCAAAATCTTATTACTCATTAACAAAAGACTGTTTATACCATGATGGTTGACATGGAACAGGATGTCAATACTCTGCTTTCCAATAAATGAAAATGGTAGTCATCGATGGGGATGAAGGGTCTCTGCAATGGTCTCTAGTGCTCCAAAAATAATGTCTAACCCCATATCTTTGTTGTGGCTTGATTATAAATGCCTTCAAGCCTTAATGCACCCCTCACTCATTGGTGATCATGCATGCAAATGAGAGTGCACACCTTCTAGAATGTGTATGCCTGATGAGTGATCCTCCCTTTTGCTGAAGATGACTGAGGTGCACACTAATAACAGAGAGAACTTGGGCAAGAGGGATGAGATTGTGCCCCTGCACTAAATATTACTCGCATGGTCAATGCACTCTCTAACTGGATATTTAATCCAATTTTTCCAACTTGGATTGATCTCACTTGAATGCATTAAGCATTGCGTTGAGGGAATCTATACACTTCCATGTTCCATCTTCCTCTAAGGACATCTATACACACTATGGCATGCATTTTTTCCTCAACAAAATTAGGACTTTAGGTGCTCTATTTTTCTAATGAAAGAATAAGGTGTTAAAGAGGCAACATGCATGTTTTAGTTGTTGGGTTAAGTTTGAGTAAATGGGAGGCTACATTAAGCCTAATGATATGTCACCCATTCATCATTAACCTTCATAAGTCATTTTATCCCTTGAAAGAGACAGATTTCATTATGCATCCTAATATATAATCTACCTCAATTTCTAAACTCATATGAAACAGAATGCATCGTGGTGTCTACTATAAAGTAGAAACCTTCATTAGAAAAAAAATTGGCTCTAAGCATTTTCAAGGTGTTAAAACAATATTGCAAACACTAACTCTCATGGGAGAAGGTCTTCTTGTCTGTTGCAAATTGGATGTCTATAACTGAGATCCTTAAATGGACAACTCCTTTCTTCCTTGTAGGATACAACTTGAAATTACTCCAATCCATAGTAATCATGGCCAGTTCATGAGTATTAACGCAAGGTTGATTGAGATCAACCATTGGAATTCCAGCATAAATAACCTGAAATAAGAGGCAAATGACTCTTTTTACACCCCTTTTAATGCACTCTCCCTCTATTACCTTGCATGAGGATCCTTCACCCCTGGATTAAAGAATTCAACCACCAATCGTTTGGAGTCAAACTGGTTCAGGAATCGTCCGTCCTTTGCATGCAACAGCTGATGTGAGATATGGAATGAGTTTAAGGTTTTTTAACTTTATGAATATGCGCGAAATATCCCTCTACGCACTTGGAAATCACTAGTCATGATTCCAACATGTCCCAACTCCTCCTTCAACGAACATAGCCAATTTATTCTCTGTTCGATTTTATGTTATTACTCCCATTTCTGCACGCAGTTGAACTGGATATCAACACGTACCGTATTGGATTCTATGAGTTAGTAATAAGTAAAATTCCCTCTACTTATACAGAGTCTATTTCTATGTCTCATACATATCCTCAATTTATATACACAATCAGTTAGATTGAAAATCAGTTTTGGTCTTGTTTCTGACGTCAAAGATCAACTATGAGTCAGTTTGTTTGGTGAAACCATTAATAAGAAGCCTCATAGTCACGTATGGTCAGGTCTGGTAAGAATGAATTATTGTTAGGGATTATTGAATTTCCTTTGGGTTAATTCATGAGATTGTTGGGCATGAATATGGACATAGACAATAGTTATGGACACAATTTAGGGACTGTCCCACCCTCTCAACAATCACAAACAGTTATAAACCAACAACAAATCATGGTAATTGACAACTCTGGGCAAATGAATCAATAGTAAGATAACTTTTGGGCACATTACCGAGGTGTACAGTTTTATTCTTAGGTTGATATTGTGAGTGCTTCCCTTGGTTTTCTATCCAATTTTGAAGAGGTGTACAGGATGTGGGTATTTGTGGTAAAGTTTCTAAATACCATTCTTTTTAAGGTAAGGAGTATTCTTTTTAAGGGTGGGTAGGTTCAATTTCATCTTCTACTGGTTAGAAACAAGCAATAGGACAATGTTTAGCATCCAGGTCTACACCCCAAACCAATACAATGGATGTTGGAATTCAAGCAATAGGACAATGTTTAGCATCCAGGTCTACACCCCAAACCAATACAATGGATGTTGGAATTCAGGGGTCCTTTTCTCCTGTTTCTAACTTGTTCTTGATGCTAACTTGTGAATCTTAAATTATTGAACTTAATGGCTATTTGATCCTACACAGAACCAAGGATAAATTGATAAAATTTGGAATTGAATTAATACCTCTATTAATTTATCCTTAATATTACTATTTATATTGAAGTTGGATTAATATTTTTTCCTTTTAGTTAACTATTGAAGTCATCTAGATCATATATGCATATGTCAAATTTGTGTCTGGTGACATTTAGCACTTATATATTTCGAGTTTGAGAAATTTCTTTCAATATTTTTTGACTGGTCCATGTTGTTCTGGGAATTTGATAGACTCAGAAGGGAATTCTATGTGTTTACAAATTGACCATGGAATTCAATTTTTATATGACAAACATCAAGACTAGTTTAGTTAGAGTTCTACCTTTTTTTTTTACTGATGTATTTCTTGATAGAATACGTGTTTTATTTGAATGAAAAATGAAAATGTTACATGTTACAAATACATGGATTATGAAGTTTTAAGCAACCATCATTGAACATCCCCTCAAATGTCTCTTCATAAAAAACTAGTACTTGGCTAGACAAACATTTTCAATGCTAGTGACCAAATTACATATATCCATATATCCAGGGTCCTCAATGATACACATGATCTGGAATTGCCATTTGCATTTCGCCATTTTCAGCATCTAATTTCCAAGAAATTATTTATTTCTCCATGCCCCAAGTCATGTATTTCAAATTTTTATTAAGGGTCTTAATGTTTACATGTGGCAGATTTGGTTAGACCCAAAATTTATTCAACTTCCATCAATTGCCCTTGAATTTTGACTCTTTGAGTCTTTTGGTTTGGTTTTTCAGCTAGCTTCCTAAGCACTTGCATACTTTGACAACTTGAGTGACCATTTATTGTACATTTTGGATGGTTTTGCATTAAGTGCTCTTAAACATTATTTCTGGGACATTATGAGTGCTTCTCTGCCTTAGGTTCAATGTTCGATGAATCTTCATGACATCTTTGTTACAATGATATCTACTCCGGCTCTTACTGTTGTCTCCGCCTTAGACTCATTCATATTTAATTGTTGCAATGCATGCCCTGGTTATTTTTTCCTGAGAAAAAAATTCATAATTTCATTACCTTGGTTATATCTACTGATTCTATGCCCTATGTTTTTGAACATTAACTGTTGTATTCTTTGACGACATCTTTATGGGGGGTTTCTTTCTACTCTATCTTGTGGATGTGCCTGCAAACATTCAGAACTTTGTTTGATATTTAGATGTTGACTTATTTTTATGTTGTCAAATGTGCAATTGCTTAAAATAGGTTCACTGCTCAGCATTAAAATTTCAATTGGCAGAGTTTGACAGATGATGTTGATGAATCAGATGGAAATTGAAAGAGAATATTTGCTAAGATAGAATGATTGTTGATTCATAATAATATACCTTACCATGTTTATTTTGCATTTGAGGAAGAGACACTGAATGCAATATTAGCTGATATCGAGCAGAATGTTGCTACTGGTAAGTTTTCAACTGCAACAACTCGAGGCTACATGTTTGTGTTGGAAGTTCATGAGCCAAGAAAGTTGGCATCTACTAGTGTCACAAACATTCAGGTTGAATTTCTGGACTTCTATTCCATTGTTGTATACTCAATAATCGATTGTAATTAACACAGTAGGATTTTATTTATGTTCTACTCTCAAGCTTTAATGAATTGTTTGTGTACATGCTTGTGTATGTGTCTTGTATTCAGAGCTGAACGTTTTCAAATAATTTTGTATCAAGATGGATTACTTACATGTATTGCAGATATTTTGAACTGTCGTCTATAAGGTATTGATATGTGCCCTTCAAGATGAAACCTGGAAATCATATTTAATTCTAGTAGAGATGCTACTAATGAACTGCTAAAACATTTGAATGGAAGTGAATCCTAGATAGGTCATTTGATGGCATCATGATATTTTCTCAACCTTTGGAGCATCAAATCCTTATACTTTGGCTATAATGACCATCTATCCATCTCTAGCACATGAAATTTTGATGGTGTATTCCGTTTTGCTATGATGTTCTCAACTATGTGTATTTTAAATCAAGTTTCACTGATATCAAGGGAATATTTCTCTGTTGTCTAGTTGTGGCTTTGTGAATGCCTTTCATAATGCCATACACGTAACTCAAAATCTGTTTTTTTTGTCAAAGTGAACACTAACAAGAAAAACGAGGCTAGTGTAGAAAACAAAATTATCTGAAAGAGTATGTTTGCTCATCTTGTTTTGATATAAAATATTTTTTTCCCTGTGCCCACTGCCCATAAGTTTCCTAGGATTCTGCTGGCATATGCTAACTAATAATAAAAATTCAAAGGTAGATAAGACTGGTCTGATCATCATTTCTGATACGTGCCATAGGGCACCCTATCCTCTGACCAAAAATCACCTAGATGCTCCCACTATGTCCTTGGATTCCATGGAATTCATCCACCATACCTAAAGCAACAATTGTTTGGGAAACACTAACAAAAATATGCAACAACTTCTTGCGCCACCATCTATCAAATATGAATATGAAGAATGAGGCAAATAATAAGATATAGAAAAAAAAATTTAACTCATAACCTAGGGCTTGAAACCCTATTGGACGAGGCTAAGATGTCTGCAATAAATCACAGATTGGAAAACATTACTATCCCAAACATATTTCAGCCCCAAAAACACATCCTCTCGCCGATTTTCCATAGACAAAATGGGCAAGAGCAGAATCCTTTAATGACCGGAAAGTTTCGGCACTTTTTACATCATAAAAATGTTCTTTATGATGTAACAAATATGCCTCATTGATGAGTGAAATTGGATATGTCTGTCCATTGACCAAGGCAAATACTTCACATACCTCAACTATGTTTGGCTATCCAAGAGACATTAAATCAGCAGTTTCATTTTTCAAACTTTCACTCTCAGTGTTTTAGATGGGATCCTCTTGGAAATTCCTACAATGCCAGTGCCATCTACGCCTTCAAATCTGAAAAAGAGTCAATATTTTCATAGTCTTGACTACCATGGTCATCTTCACACAAGGGAGAGGGAGAACCTAAAAACACTTCACCCTCCAAGGGTTTCTCTACAAAATTTGCTCCTTTCAAATCATCAAAAGATTCATCATTAAATTCATAAACTTGAAAGGGAATATGGAATACCAAATCCTTCTTCAAGAGAAGTTGAATTAAATTTTTAATCCTCTTCATAAGATTTTTCACCGTCCATCTCATCACCAAGATCTTCTTTAGGAGGGGTTTCAATAAGGTCTTCTTGCAGTACTTCATTAGTTTGATCAGGTGCCTCTGGCTCTTCTTCTTGATACGTAGTGGGGTATTCAAATTCTTCAATTTGTAGTTGATAAGTAGTGGGGTCTTCAAATTCTTCAATTTGTAGATATGTGCATAGTTCTTCTTTCTAACATGCATCCCAAGTCTTGAAGGCCTTCATCCCTCTTCTTATCAGGACCTACTACAAATTCATCCTTTTGAGGTGCAACTGATTCTTCAAAAGCCTCATCACTACATTTCATATCTGGAATATCAAGGTTTAGTATATCACGTGATAAAAAGATGGGCTACTCCCTTATTGAAGAATTCTTCCAAGGTTCATTATCATGATTCACATGTGTGGATTTTCAGTTAAGCAGTTTTTCTTTGCAAACATCAACTAAGGAGTTGGGTGCTTCATATCCTTTACTTTTTTTGCCATAATATCTGAAGGTTTATTCTAGTAGGCAATTATCAACTCATCTACTTCTCTTCTCTTTCTATCATAAAACTCAAGCATGGAATATGTATTTTGTAACTCTTTACATGGATAAAAAGAGTAAGTAGAATGCAACCTTTCATTCTTTATGGAAGAGTTAGTTGCTCTTATAAAACAAGCACATGTTTCCTCTTGATGATGATATTCACATTCACTACATGAGAGGATTCCTCTGGAACAATTAATTTGAAACATTCGAGCAACTTAGGCTTAAATTCTTCTACAAAAGCTACCATTCCATTATTAAGATTGCGAAGAATTTTTTCAACTCATGAGTAGTGTAGTATGTTGTCTTCATATCTTCAATGCATTAATATACATCTTTGAGAGACAAAACTTATTTACCCTTCATGATGGGTGGATTGCTTGGTATGAATCCATGAACCCGATACAAAATTGCCAATGAGGTTCCTGTTAGACTTTCTTTTTGACATAAAGGAATTGTTACCTTAAGGAATTAAAATTTCCTTTGTATCTCACCATTGAATAATCTTCTTTATGAGCATGTCCCTCTAACTTTTGTGGAGTCACCAGATGAGGAAAAGAATAATGCCTCATCATGTCAATGTAGCCAATCTACAAGTTCCGGGACTTTATCCCTGGCAACAACACCATTTTTGTTTCCTCCCGGATGGACACACAAGATAAGTCCAATTGTCCAAAGTACAAACTCTAGGGAAACTGTTGAAATTCTATCCATTGTCACCACAGTAGAACCTCCCTTCACTTAAGGCTGCCTTTCCTCTGGCACAAGGGGGGAATCTCCAAGATCAAATCACTAATCTGTCTATTAGCGTAGATCTGAATATCAGTTTAGTGATTTGTGCATTTAATGATCTTCTTAAATAGAGAGTGAGAACACAAGTAAGACTAAGATCCTTGTCCTTTGGGAAAATGGAGTCAAAAGCATTACTCAATGAAGAAGTTTATAATGCAAAGGAGAAAACAATAAGTTATGTTATATACAAACATCACTAACAAAAGTCTACAAAAGAGTATTCAACATTAGAAGCTCATCAACAGCCTTCTGGTGTTGAAAATTTAGGAATAGATTTATAGGCTTCCACTTCAAAAATAAAAGTGGGATTTTACATTTTTTCAAATTTGATAGAGTCCACTGGTGTAAATCTGAATGAGCTTTCTATCATGTCAATTGGGTGCATAAACCAAGGTAAAATTGTCTGTACAGTACCCAGGTTATTGTCTTACTGAGCAGCAGATAATTTATTCCACATAGTTGTGACCAGAGCTATTTTGAATTTGATGAACATTACGATAGTATTAAAACAGTCAAAGTCCCCAATTGGTGTATATAAGGTTGGATGAATTTCATTTAACTATAAAATTTAAATCTCATTACCCTTTATTTCCTGCCGTGAACAAGCGATGCTATTTCTTTGTTGATTTGGGAAATCCTTTATCTTTCTGTTTCATGGGTGGACTTCTTAAGTTCTTTATCTTTAATAACCATTGATTATGCCAGATCCTTGTGGTACATTACATGTTCCCTTTGCATGTGTTTTTTCTACATTTTTTGCAGTACATGCACCCTCTACACCTCATATGACATTGTCATATTCTACTCCTTCCACAATAATAGAATTTTTTTGTGTGTTTCAGATATTTTGCATTCTCATTTATGATAGTAGT
>LPNX010264289.1:0-14423 GCA_001517045.1 Pseudotsuga menziesii
CATAAATCAATTATTCATACATTGGTATGATTCTTGGGTTTCAACTTCCAAGAGGATATGTGGTGACTCTTCACATTATTTGATAACTAAAGAAAATATCTACAATATTTACAGAAGGACCCATAATCACAGAGGATTAGGTTTCCAAAAAATTGTAAAGCATTTAGAAAGGAGAAAATTGAGTCGGTTTTATAATTCCCATTTATGGATCCATTACCAGTTCCTTGAACCCCATACCCTAATTTAATGCAACATGCATTGTTCATACCCCAATTTAATGCAATATGCATTTTGTAATACCATGTTTCAATTCATTTCCAAACCTTATGCATATATGCATTATGTACCATTTCCTTGACAGCTCAAATGTATCCAAATTAGAATTTGATTTTCTAAACATGGCTCCTTGCTAAATTTGAATTTGGAATATTATGATACCTCCTTGCTAGTGTAATTTATTATATACATAAGGACTTAAAATGTTATGGTTCCAACTAGAATTATTCATAGTTTTATAAATAATGCTAAAGGTTCCACTAACATTACTCACAGTTTGGTAAATAATTCTCGTGGTTCCACTATCAAAAGTTCACAGTTCTACCAACTATGTTCAAGATTCTATAAACAATGCTCATAGTTCCATAAATAATTATTATGTTTCCACCACCAAATGTTCATAGTTCCACTAAAAAATAAAGGATCCTTAACTACTTATGGTTCAAGGGTTCGCAAACAATGCTCACAGTTCCAAAAATAATTCTCATGGTTCCACCACCAAAACCTAATGGCTCCACCACCAAATGTTCATAGTTCCATGAACTTTACTCAATGAACCTTAATTGCTTGTGGTTCTATAAACATGCTCACAATTCCAGTATCATTACTCATGTTTCCATAAAAAGTGTGCAAGATTCCACCCATTTATTATACACATATTTATGACGACGTTCTTAAAATTTTACCTTATGCTCATGGTTCCATCATTGAATTTTCAAGGTTCCATGAACATTTTAAAGGAAAACTCTTTGTGGTTTTGTATGTATTGTTCATGTGAGCTCAACTTAACACAACCAAACTAAATGTCCATAGTTTCTTGACGTTTATTCAAAGTTCTGTAGTTGCTTGTGGTTTTATATGTATTGTTCAAATGAGCTCAAGTTAACATGTAACCAAATGTCGATAACTTCTTGAAATTTATTCAAATCTCTTTAGTTGCTTGTGGTTTTATATGTATTGTTCAAATGAGCTCAAGTTAACATGTAACCAAATGTCGATAACTTCTTGAAATTTATTCAAATCTCTTTAGTTGCTTGTGGTTTTGAATGAATAGCCTTGGCAACATTGTTTTTTATTTAAAAAATAGTGCCCATAGTTCCACCACAAAATGTTCACAATTTTACCAACTTTCTTCAAAGAATCCAAATTTTACCACAAATATAAAAAGATAAAACTATTTATTACAAAAGTAGCTTAAGATTTAGTAACTATTCTTGTTCCCAAAATAATATATAAATATGTATATATTAATTTGAAATAATCTTAATTTTAATGTTTTATATTTTATATTCTTTTTGTAATGTGATCAAGAACCATTTTTTAGTTAGAAAAACTTGTTTTAATATATATAGAATTCTTAATGAATGAAATAAAAACTAACATATATTCCGGGCACACATAGTAACCGGCTCTGAGGATTTTGTGGGCTGTAGTATCCACTGAATAATGTCCCCCAGCAGGACCATCATGCAATTCGTACATTACTTTCTTTGCATCTTCTTTCTCTAAGCATCTGAGAAGAACTCTGTCATAATTTTTTCTGAATAATACTCCTTCAACAATTTGATAAGAAGCTGATTTAAGATGCAGCGCTCTTCTTTGCTTAGAATTCCAATGTTCTGGAAACAATCCTGCCTGCAGGTAATGCATGAGGTCTCTATACCAAGACTCGGGAGCTGTAAACAAAGGACATACCTCCATTACATGTAATTCGGCTTCATCCTCCTAGGCGTGTTCTTCATTTTTTCTATTTTCAGTGATCAGTTTGCACAACCCTTGTCCTTTAACTTTAGAGGCTGGCTTGAATTCAAGGTCGTACTCTTGAAGAGCTGTTACCCAGTTGCCCCTTCTTTCTCCTAACTCCTTCTGTACAAGAAGGGACCTTATAGCTAGGTAGGGGACGATTACCTTGGTTCTATTTTTTTAAATACAAGGCTTGAATTGCTTCACTGCTTTGAATACTGCGTAAGCTTGTTTGTCAATGGTTGGGTAATTTAATTCGGCCCCTTGCAGACCAGTGCTCATGAATGATATTGGGAATTCATCCCCCCCATCTTCCTTTTGTGTAAGCACAGCTGCCAGCGAATCATCGGATGCAAAGGTATACAGAATAAAGTCTTTATCAAAATATGGGCTTTTCAAGGAGGGTGCGTGTGCAACAATAGTCTTAATTTTGCTGAATGCGTTCTTCTCAATCTCAGTCCATTTGAATTGTGCATTTTGCTTCACCATCTGCTGCAGTGGCTTGACAACCTGAGCGAAATCAGGCACAAATCTTTGCATGAAGTTTATAGTTCCCATAAATGATTGCATCCCTTTTTTATTATGGGGTAACGAGATTTGTTCAATGGCCTTAATTCTTTCTGGATCTATAGAGATTCCTTTCTTTGAAACTATTTGACCCAACAATTTTCCCTCTGTGACAGCGAACACACACTTTTTGGGATTGGGCAAGATGCCAAATTTCCGACAGCGTTCAAAAATCTTCCTTAAATGAAACACGTGCTCTTCTCTCTTCTTTCAGAATATCGTAATATCATCAAGGTACAATACAACACTACGGCCAATCAATCCACAGAAAGCTATGTCCATAGCCCTCTGAAACGTTGCTCCAACATTTATAAGCCCAAAGGGCATCCTTCTGTAAGAAAAGGTTCCCTATTTGGTCATGAATGTTATCTTCAATCTGTCTTCTTTGGCCACTAATACTTGATTGTAGCCAGAGAAACCATCTAATAACGAAAATAGTTCAGAACCCGAAACCATTTGTAGCAGTTGCTCCTTGGGTGGAACAGGATAGTAATCTTTGTCTGAAGCACGATTTAAATTCCTAAAATCCACACAGAGTCTGATCTCTCTATATTTTTTCCTCAATGGTACCAGATTTTATACCCACTCAAAGTGTCTGACCTTAAAAATGATTCTAGCATCCAATAATTTCTTCACTTCACTCTGAATCAATGGTTCCAATTTTGGATGCATTTTTCTTAAAGGTTGCTGATACAGCTTGACACCAACTTTGATGGGAACAACATGTTTGATGATGATGGTGTCATATGTTTTCAAATCTTCGTATGTCCATGAAAAAACATCTTTATATTTTTTAAACAGAACGGCGAACTTGTCTCTTTCTGCTGGTGAACAACATTTGCCAAGACTCACAAATTTAGGATTCATCTCAGTCCCTAAGTTTATCAGCTCGAACTATAGAGATGAGCTGTGGGTATTCATGTTGGCTAGTCTTTTGAACTTTTCATTTAAATCGAACATTCTTTCTAATGTTCTAACTCCCTTCAGGATGGAATTATTATACTTCAGCTCGGCCTGATGTTCTTCATCGTCTATAATTGCTCCTTTAAATACCTCGTCATTCGTTAAGCATTCCATAATTTGCTGGCCATCATCGAACACTCGTAGTTTGGTAATCATATCAGGTACGGAGGGCCTGAAAAGTAATTCAACAGAGCATCGATTATTAGTGGGTGCCAACCTAGCGGCTGATGTGGCCAACAAGTCAGCCGCTGCATTTTTAAGTCTTGGAATCAAAATAATATTGAATGCATTAAAACATTTAAGTAGATCCCATACCTCATTTTCGTAAGCCTTTAAGTGAGGGGAAACACAATGTATTTGATTCCGGATTTGTTTCACAATAATTTTGGAATCTCCAAAAACTTTCAGATTACTTACCTTTAATTCAAACGCTTTCCTTAAGCCCTGCACTAGTGCTTCGTACTCAGCTATATTATTTGTACATTCAAAATCTAATCTACATGAGAGAAAATGTTTATTCTTCTAGGGGTCGATCAGGACACAACCGACCCCTGACCCTTCTAACGTTTTAGAGAAATCAAAAAACAAAGTCCAAAAATCATTATCTACTGAATGTGAATCTACTCCTACTGCTAATTTTACTATGTTATAGTGAATTTCATCAGCCTGTGAGAATCAAAGGAGATCAAGATGGGTGTCTGATGTGTTGCTGGCTTCTTCTGCTTGGTAATTTCCTGGTTCCAACTTAATAAAATAGTTTCCCAATACAGAATCCACTGGTTTGTTCTTCTCATCCAATTGAGTAATGTTGTATTTCATGTGAGGCTCCCTTAAAATCTTAATCTGATTCAGACTTCCTTTGTATGGCAGCCATAGATGCGACCAATCCGAGGCAAAATATCCATTTAGTTTAGCCGACCAATCTCTGCTCAGGACAAGACCGTAAGCGTCTGGTATATCAGTCACCATGATATTAATGACTTGGAACACTTTTTCATTGGATGCCAGATAGACTAAGACGTCTTCCATCTCACCAATTACCTTTACATCTGTCCTATCCAACTGAACAACCTTCCACGTGGATGGCTTAGGCTGCCCATTGATCTTTTTACAGACTGATATTGGAATGACATTAACTGATGCCCTTGAGTCTACCAAGCAATTATGCACGTTGTGATTAAAAATTTCAAACGTGAGGAGGAAAGGTGGATGTTCGCTCTTAGACTTACCTTCAACGCTGGTTTCTCCGATTTATTCTTCTTCTGCAGGCCGATTGTCAATGGGCAGCTTCTCATCTGACGCTTCAAGTGCTTTCAATAGTCTTTCTTTTTGCTGCGGCACTTTACATATTTCGAATAGTGAAACATTCACTTTTACCTTCTTTAAATCCTCCACGACATCATAATCCATCTGCTGCTCAATGGGATGAGGTTTATGAGCATTCATCTTTTCTCCATTTGGCTTGGCCAACATATTATTCTGCTTAGGATCTTGGCTGGTAATAGTGAATTCTTGAAATTTATCAGCTAAGGATTTATTTTGAAATTTCTTAACATTTCGCTGAATCCTCTTAATCTTACAGAGTATGAGATTGTTTTATTTAATTGGCCCTTGGCTCCTTGTTGTCATGTTGGTTTCCACGACGTCCTTGTAGCCTTGTTTCTTTTCCTCTTCAGCATCAAATAACGAAACATAATCCCACAAAACCATGGTTTCCTCTTCTTGTTCTTTCGTTGAAGTAGTATTCTCTTTTCTTTCTTCATCTCCCTCTTCCGTTAACTTAGAATCCAACAGTTGATTCATAACCAACGTCATTGAGTTTATCCATAGAGGACAATTTATTTTAGAGTGTGGTTGTTGGTGGAAAGTGCAAAAATTTTCCATTCCTACTTCTATTAGATTCATGGATGCAGCGTTGTGAGAAGGAGGTTGAGACTGATTGTTATCCTCTCTTTTCTTATAATAGGGCTTATAGAACTTTTGTGTTTCCTTCTATTTATCCAAATCTATGATTTTGTTGGAAAGCTTCTACATCATTTTTGCCATATTTTCAAAATCTGGCGATTTCTCTTCCTTAGGCTTTCCTTCCCCCACCTTTCTCTCCTGACTATTCGGGATAATCTTCGATACTTTCTCTTTCAGCTTCCACTATTTTTTCCTCTTCATAGGTTTCCGTCAAAGTAGGCTTGGCCCTACCTTTGGCAAACATGGACAAATCAGGGCCTAAAGCTGAAGTATAATACTCAATCAGTACCTTGTCCAAAGGTTTATCAGCTTCAGAATTTTTTTTGAGATATGATGCAAACCTTTGTGTGAAACTGTGCACCTTTTCCTTTCTCTCTTTCTTCAATGTGCATAGTCCTTTCATGAGGGTTGCATGAGTCTTTTGAATCACATACTTACTTCTGAAAATTCTCTCGAAGGTATCCCAATCAAGGATAGAGTTAGTAGGCAACCCAAAATACAAGGATGCTACAGCTCCTTTAAGGGTATGCGAAAATAGTTTGCAAACTACATCCTCATACTCCCCAGCCCTCAACCCTTCTATCACCAAGTAAAAACTTTGCAGGTGATCATCTACTAGTATCTTCTCATTTGGGTCGAATTTGGGCACCATCTTTTCAAAGGATTGAGGTAAATCATGTAGCGGAGTCGTTAGATTTAAAGGTGATCTGGCTCTCCAGGCAGGTGGTGGATTTGGTGGGTTGGGTGGTGGATTAGCATTTACTCCTGCCATGAGTCTGGGTGGAGAGTGAGGAGGTGAGAAAATAGGAGTGTGAGCAAGAGAGCTGTGAGGGGTATCTGGGCCTTCTTGATTCAAAGGTAGCACAACCTCCTGTAAGGCTGCTTCTACAAGTTCTTCCCAGTCTCCAACCAGCACTGAGTCTTCTAATACAGGACGGTCTTTCTTTTTATATTCTCTTCTGGGCAATTCAGGGATAATTGGAAATCCTTCAATCTCCTTTACATATGCCCTAGTGTGTCTTCTCAGGTCATTAACAACTTCGTTGCCAACAGAATATAGATGTTCCCTATTCCTTTCTTCTAGAATTGGATTATGAAGTCCACTGCTTTCAGAACTATTACCGGTGGAATAATCTCAGGAAAACGGGTTTCCTCGGCCAGCCATGCACTGGCGGACCTCCTTCTAGAGCCAAAACTATTGAGGCCTGGAAAATCGCAGGAAACAATAGCAAGGGATTCTCCCCAGTCAATGTTCCCAACTAGCCCGTGACTGTTTGGTGTAGGGAATCTGTCCAGTTTGCGGTCCGGCTACCGTAGGTCAAAGTAACAAAAAACAAAAGGTTTTACCGGTTGCGGCCTAGTCCACCATGTATATTTTTGTAATTTTTTGACTTAATGTATAAGACGCACGTGCCTAACTAAATGCAGGGTGATAAAGATGCAAATAGTAGTCACAATGTGATGCGCATGTTCTTACCTCTCGTCTTAGAACTCACAAGCATCCAAATCATGTAAGAAAATTAATACTAACTAAACTATCTCTAGAGAGCTGGGTATTCATTCATGAGTAATGCACCCCTGTTCATGTGTTATGGCAAATCACAGATAGCTGTTCTTATAACCAAACATATAAACATGAATAAAAGTATATATGATAAGATAGCTCATCAACAGTTAAAATTTTCATTACTCATAGTGGAAAAGACATCATAAAGGTACCGAAGAACATTCAGACAAGAACATAGGTTCAAGAAATTAGAACACTCTTACAGCTAATGAGGCACAACTGAAAATGAAATAGTTCACATTCAACATTGCTCATTTAATCACATTGACATATTCCACATAGTACTTCCTCCAACAAGCAAAATTTGCAGTCTCTGGTTGTAAAATGAAATAGTTCCTCTTACAAGCATTAAATTACAAGTTTTTCCAGGGAAAAAGCCCTTTCTATGTTCTACTTTCAAATATTTAAACTACCACCGTCGACCGCTTGGGCTGCCCCCCCCCCAAACGTATGACCTTCCGGTTCTTCAAAACGCTTCATCTTCCCATTTTATTTTCTATGTGCCTTCATGATTTGATGAGTAACTGACAGATATTTTCGGGTCTGTGCCTTTGTCGCCATTCACTTTGTCTTTTTATTCGTTTTTCCTGCTTGCGATCCTGAGGTTTCGGCTCTGCTTTTATCAAATTACCCATCTCCCTTCACGCCGCAGTAGTTTGACCATGCTCTGGAAATCACCTGCAATCAAACGATGTGCACAATTGACCAGGATGACATTCTAAACAAAAGTTAGATTCAACCAACTAACGGCTAATCCACAAGAAATGGCCCGGTGCACCACTGTCTCGTCCACCTACGGGCTTGGGAGAAAACATCAACGCCGGGAGACAAAAAATTTAAGACCTGAGCTGCGGGCGGGAAAAGGGAAAACTCTCCATCGAAATTCGGAAGGTATTTACATCGGAAGATTAATGACTTTCCCATCCGTAATGGCGGAAAAGGAAAGGTTAAGGATACGCGACCCGCGGGTGGGAAAACTCTCCATTGGAAGTCGAACAGTTTTTCACTTCATGAGCTTAATCACTTTGGGAGCCGCAACGGTGGAAGAAGAAAGGTTAAAGACACGTGAAATGCGGGTGGAAAAAGGTTTAGTCGGAAGTCAGAAGACATCACATCGGAAGCCAAATGACTTTCCCAGCCGCAACGGTGGAAGAGGAGAGGCTAAAGACACGCGACTAAAGGGTTAACACACAACGGCAGTCAGAGCACTTTATACTTCGGGTGCTTAGCCGCTTTGGGAGCCGCAACGGCAGAAGAGGAAATGACTACGGTTTCTGATTAAACAAAAAATGACGCCCGATCAATAGAAACATCAAGTGTTCGGAGAGTTTTAAAATTCAACCAGGATCAAAACACATTTCACCTCCGAAACAACGACCTTTCAAAAAACCATCAGCAAAACCAAACTCATAATCGACGACCCAAACAACTTTAAACACACACAATTTCTGAAAAAAGGCCGAGAGTCAATCTTTTAAAATCATCCAACACTAAAGCATGACCAACAGGTTCAAAGGATCCAACGATTAAAAAAAATTAAGAAATTTGGGGAGAATGGTTGCAGATACAACACGTTGTTGGCTCTCAAAGTGACTCTCAAATGGGAGCTGATACATAGAATTATTATTATGAATGGGAATTGACACTCGAATGGGCTTTGAAAGTGACTCTAGAATAGGCACTGAATGATCATCTAGACCAAAGGGAGGGTATTTCTAAGAGGAGGATACAAGCAGAAATGAGAAGGAGGTGGGGAAACATATTATGTTAGAAGACCCTTTGGCGATGAGGTGATTTTCTCAAAGGCTTCCCTCGTCGACGATGAAGATTTTGGAACCTTTTCCCTTTAGCCGATGACTCCGTCCCTGATCCTTGAACCCTTATAAAACCCTATGTAAATTCAATATTTGAATGGAACAGAGTCACCACGGCATCAATCTGACGCTCCTGAAACCCCGTCAGTAGATTTCACACCCCACAAACTCCTAGGAAATGACGCATGTCTCTTCTCCATATAGAACCTTCAATTGATAATAGTGGAAGGATTCATCAAGAAGCAATGAGTTCTCAATTTTACATCAATTTTGGAATCACCCACAACTTAATTTACTGTAAGTTAGCTACAAAGTTAAATTTATTTGAAAGTTATATATCTTGTATATTTTAACATATATGCATTCAACATCTTTACTCCTTTTTAATTCAATTATTTTCTTATTTCTTAATTCCCCTCTTAACACCATTCATATTTTTTCCATAGGTCTGATAATATCTAAAGAAATTCCATTTGTCCTAGACTGGTAGCTCTCTATCATATTTGTTCTAGTTTTTTCCTTAAGGTAGAGCTATAACTATGTTAAAAAATCCTCAATTCAATTGATAACCATCCCCTTTACCAATTTTGTGCATTTTTCTTCAATGACCTTCCTCATATTCATGGAAAATTCTAGGATTATGTCATCACTATATCCATTCAATTTGATGAAGAAATCCATCCAACCCATCTTCTGAAATGGCTTCACAACATTGAAATTTTAGTATAATTTTGAGTGGATCTTTAACAAATTCCCCCAATTTATCGATATTCATACATGTAAGGTTGTTGTGTGCAAGTAGGAAGGAACTACTCCAAAGAGTTTGGGCATAGTAGCCACGGTATCATAACAGAATAAGACCTTACTAAATGAACAAAAAGAAAAGGAGTGGATTATATCCTACCTATCTACCCACCTTACCTACCACAAAGGAATGCAGAAAGAATGTGAAGGAGAGAGCGTGGACCGCTCTCAAAAGGGAGCTTTGCAGGTTAAAGGTTTAAGACGAGTCCATAATAGTTATTAAGACTCATATCCCAAATTAAAATCCAACAGTAATAGGAGTATCCCACGTGCTAAAAAAATAGGTCTAGTTATCCTAGGCAGAAGTGACCATGAATGAAAAAAGAAGGGAAAAAATGGCAAAAGGAGCAAACTATGTTCTCTTATCTCTAAAAAATTTAAAATCTCATCTTTCCACAAAAGGATTTATTTTTTTCTAGTTACGAGACTAGAGTATGGTCAGTTTATATGACTAACACTCTATTTTTATGGGGAATTTAGGCTTACACTCCAAACCCTAGCTCTCTAAGGTATTATGAAAACCTATAACATGAAACCTTAGAATAGAGTATTCAAAAAAATAATGTACATATTAATTAATTAAGGCCATGAAAACATTACAAGCACAAGCCTCTCCACATTTCCCACTGAATACATCCATATGTATGAAGCTAAGCTTAGCTTGGATGTTGTCATTGACCCGTGCAATGATTTCGAATGCTTGTCTCTCGATGACTTCAACTTCTTGGTTTCCCCTACAATAACTCTGTATAGAGATAGAACCAGACTTTATCTCCAACACAAAATTTGTGGTCTGTCCTATACTAGTCATCACAAATATTTTACTTCTCTTAACTCCTCAAACTGCTCCTTCACCTTCAAACAAATCTCCCTAATACTATCTATGACCCTATTTTCTTTATTTTCCTCCTGCATTTCCCACTAATTATTCTTCTGTAGGTCATAAGCAACATTGGAGGATGATGGTGGAAAATTCCCAAAACAAGTTTCAAGCTGAGATTTTTGGGTGTAAAAATGTACTTCTATGTTATAGGAATGTACTAGGGCTGAAGAGGATAGGGAAAATCTGGGTTTGTTGTAGGTTATTTAGGGTTTTCTAAAGGATGGACAAAGGATATTAGGGATGCTAGATAGAGGGTACCTCGAAATACGGATACTGAAATTTCATGTTTTTCTATGAAGATCAGATCAAGGGTGAGAGGTTCTACACTATCATTTATGTACCAACGATTCTACAACCAACATACTGGGGTTCCAATAGTTAATCTAGTTTCTTAAAGGAAGCACAAAGGAGTGGTCTCCACTTCAGTCCACTAGTATAGGTAAACAACAACGTAGAGGTATGCATTTTTAACTCTTGACTTAATTAAATACAAGAATAAAATTATGGACAAGTTTACTCTTGTATCTAAACCATTTCAAGCCCATCTAAATCTTCCTCATTCTGGTTATCCCTGATTGCCAAAGACATGTTATGATCAAGCCTCTATTCTTCTTCTTTGTTAAAACTTTTCCTTTATTCATCATTGTCCTAGTATACCATTGTTTCCTACTTTACATTTCAAATCACTAGAAATATTTGAAATATATATTTTTAATAGGATGCTAAGTGTTTCATAAGCTAGTAGAAATATTGTTATGTTAATCTCATTTCCTACACCTTATAGTTGGTAAACATATTTCTAAATTATGATACAAGAGGTGTAGGAATGTCTGTAGATGGATTCCTTGCATATTATTTGGGTAAAGACTTGCATTTGTTGATGAACTATTTACAAATCTGGGCTTTAGATTTGATCCATTAAAGGAGAGATTGTATAGGTATTATAGAACTGTTTCAACCCAAAAGTAAGACAAAAATATCAGACTAGTACCAGATTAGCATAAATATTGGTGCAAGGAAGATCTTCTAAAGGGAATGTTTCTTTAATTTAAAGAGCATTTGTGGATAGCAGTTTTCTACATATTTACTTGGATAGTAGTTTTCTGTAGTTTGCTCACTTGCATTTGTTATCCAAAATGGTGGCTAGTCATTATGAACCAGGTTCAATTAAGGATATAGAGGAAACACCAGAGTACAATGCTTGTTGAGAAAAACTATCATAAGAAAAATAAGGAAAATTTGGGCCTAAGGAAGGCACGGTTTCCAATTTGGATGAAAGGTAGTGATAGGGAAACATCTCACATGGCTCATAGTTACCAATTTCTGAAGGAGGGCGCACCACTTAGATAGGTTTAGTGTTTAGAATGTGGCAACTTGCTCAAAAAGTCACCTAAGTCACTGAATGGTTATTTAAGGATTATTCTAAATCCATTTGGTTCATGAATTATCTTTCGTTGAGTGAATCCTGACTTCATACTGAGTGTTGTGCCTCAATCTCTTCTGAGATGTACCCCAAGTCCCTTCCCCTCTCTTCTTTCTCCCCTTCGATTTGTAGTGCAGGTGATGCTGAGAATAGGAAAAGAACCATAAGATTCATATAATACCACTAAAACATCCAATCCATCCATTTAATTCAATTTCCAATGAAGGGAACTTCACCTATGCTCCAGTCCCAAGCTTTGTGCTAGTTTTGGGCCTCCCATCCTCAGTTTTGGACCCTCTTTTGAAGAGATCAGTCCTCCAAACCTATTCATGAGATGCTCATCCCAATTCCACCCATTATAAATTCTGTAGTTCAGTAATTTTTCTATTCCATAGATCTCTCATGTTAATTTTTCATGAGTGAGCCTTTATTTGCTCACTAGATGGGGTTTTTTATCAGTTTTATGCAATGAGAATGAATTAATGTCCATGGAAGAAGTATTAAATGATATGAGGTGTTAAAAATGATATATTAGTATCTATAATACATAATTATCATGTCTTAATTAAATCTGGTTCGAAATTCATTAATTTATGCACACCCCTGCTACTTCACTAGGAAAATTCTACTAGTTTTATAGTTTTCTTCATTCTGGAATTTTTATGCATCCAAATGTCATTCTGAAAGTTGTTGTGGGAATTTAAATCACTCCAATACCTATCCCAGACATCATACAATGATTTTATTGAGGTCATATCATGTTTGGACAACTACTAGTTTTCCCAAATTGTTCCAAACTACCCCAAATCACTCCAAATATGCCCCCAACTTTCACTAGTGGAAAATGAGAGATTAGTGACCAAAAAAATGACCAAAATTCGTATATCAATGACCACTTTTGGTTTGGCGATCGCTGGTGGCTAATTTGCGGTCTTTTATTACGCGACCAAAATTGGTCATTTTTATTTTGGTCATTTATAGCTTTTCAGTTGGTCATTAATTTGGTCATATATTTGGTTATTAATTTGGTCATATATTTGAATCAATGACCAAATATATGACCACATTTATGACCAAATTAATGACCACATAACAAACTAGAATATGACCAAATTTGGTCGTGTAATAAAAGACCGTAAATTAGCCACCAAAACTGTTTTTGGTCATTGGTATACGAATTTTGGTCATTTTTTTGGTTATTTATATCTCATTGTTTGGTCACGTATCTCTCAATTTTTTGTCATTTTATATACGAATTTTGCTCATTAATCTCATTTATTGGTCACTAATTTAGTCATTTTTAATCGGTTTATGTGGTTATTATATTTTAGTAATTTTAATGGTGTCCATTATTAATCAATATAAATTTTTAATATAATATTAAGTTTACATTAAAAAAAGAAATAATACATTATTTATCATCATCTAATAGACATGTGATTTATGCAATGTCACATTAATTAGTTAGTTGCAACACTTATGAATAATATAAAGTAAAATCATATAAGGTTTAAACCACATAAATTATATTATATGAAATGTCAAGTATTACAACAAATATGAGTTTTCTCAAAAACTATCTCCATATAAGTTTACATGAAAATCATCTAGTACATCGATGAATTTTCAAAATATTACAATGGTTAAACCATCCCACTTGTACTTGGCTGCTCAGCCATACTTAGATCAAGCAGTAGCTTCAATTAACCCATACTTAGCAACTTGAAAACCTCAGCAAGAGGCTCTTCATACTCAATGGCAAAGCCTCAACAACTGGCTCTTCATACTCAATGCCCACTTAGTTATTAAGTTCACTCCTGCAAAATCCAATAAAAAAATCTCAGTTGTAAAGTAGAAAAACAAGGAATTGTAAAGTAGAAAAACAATGAAACAAATTATTTATAATGTTCAATAGCTAACAACAACAAGGGATGCCAGCAGCAAAGTCCCTACCTTTAAAAAAAATTGAAATAAAAACCTAAAAGGAAATTGGAAACTCTTGTAAAATCATATACTTGATAGTTGTGTAATGTTATCTTTTGTCAAAAAATGCCCAACTCCCATAATGATCTTAGGATCGACAAACAATCACAAAATAATTGGCAATGCAAGGTAAGGAACACATCATTACCTTCATTTTTCTATAATGAAAGCATTCTAGAGAAAAGTGCAGAAATCTATTGTTCTGATTGTGGATGCATAGTGGTGGCAAATACTTACAAATCTCTGCAGATTTTTCAGCATAGGAATGGATTTACACCATCAGTTAGTAAAAAAAAATCAGCAACCCTAGAAACAAAAATACTTTGGTCGAATCAGGAAGCTATAGAACACTTGTCTAACATAGATAAATAACAATTAAATACTATCGCATATATTAATAGTTGCAATTAAATGAAATAAATGACTACAAAGAGA
>LPNX010264336.1:6209-24394 GCA_001517045.1 Pseudotsuga menziesii
CGTGGGGTATGAACATGTGATATGATACAACAAGCACTTCCCAAAAGTACTTCCAAAGGTCTCTTTGAAGTCCGAACAAGTTAACCCTGTCCGGTTCACCAGGATCTCTTGATAAAAACCACTAAGTACAACTTAGGTGGTAACACAACATAGACTTCATCAAGTACTTCCTCTTCTTATTCTTGGTCATGTTCTAATTCATTATTTTATTCATCTTTGTTTCCCTATCTATTACCTATTATCTAAGTTTGAAAACAATGTTTTCTACATCCTAGCTTTTCAACTTTCTTAGGCGCATAAAAATGACAAGGTACGCCATTGGTGGGCATCCTTTCCCTGAAATAATTCTAGATCATTCACCAATATTAGTTTTTTGAAAAGGAAATTGTCTAATGGATGAAAAATCTAGGAACAAGGCCATGTTATTTCTATTATTTTGGCTCAGGAACTCCTTACATCATACTCGAAGGATACATAATCTGACTCAAGGACTAAAGTTTGTGTGAAGATTCTTTATATGACCCAAATTAAGCATATATGGGATAAATGTATATGATATGACCCCGAGTGGGGCATATATGGGGGTAAATATATATAAGTTTATATGTAATAGGGTCAGTCTAATAAAGTGTATGTATGCATAATGAGTTAGAATATGTATATATAGAAGAAATGTAGTCATTATTCAGGGGGGCATGTGATTTGGATATATGAATGTATTGGGATACTAGGAGAAGGTTCTCTTATTATTTAAGGATTTTTTGTGTAACTCATCTCTCTTATCTATGTTGGATTTTTGCTCCATGCTCACATATTTGTTTAATATGGTTTATTATTCTCTTTAAGGATTTATTACATAACAACTATACATAAAGTACATAAACATCTAAATCACCCCTTCATAGAATAATTGTGCACCATTGTTCCATCATTTAATGGCACGTTGCATCATTTTTCATTTCCATTGGAATTTCCATCACCACAGGAACTTATCAAAATCCACGATGTCTCATGGGGATGACATAAGATTAGTGTTGTTTTGTCAAATTATGGCACCTAAAATTTAACTTTGAAAAACCCTACTTTTCACGTGGTTTTGTACCTCTAATGCCCACCCACAACATATTACCACTTATCAGACATAATTCGTTTTAGGCTATGCAAGAAGTGGTTTCTCGAAACAAATTTTATGATCATGAATACATGAGAGGGATCCATGTCACAAGATAGTTTTCCTTTCGGGATCATGCTAATTAATTAACTTTCATGCATCTTCAAGATCCTGAAGCACTGCCGGTCGTCGATAAAAAATACACAATATTTTAAGACTAACATGACCGGTGCAGTTCCCATCACTCCTAACATTACCCTATTTCACATCTCTACACGTCAAAACGCCACATGCTAGACCAAAAGTGGTTTGAGGCTCCTCAGGAAAGTGGTTTCCTGAGATTGCTTTCACAAGATTGAATGCACGAGTGGTTGACACGTCGATAGAGTGGTTTTCCTTTCAGGATCATGCTAGTTAAATAACCTTCACGCATCTTCTCAATCCTAAAGTGTAGTCATTTGTTGAACTCCACCACTGCATAATAGTTAGATCTCCATTTCCTTTGGAATCCATCACATGTGGGCACAACTTCACGTGGATCTTATGTGGTTGGTCCACATCACACCTTCTACCCACATGGATCCTTGACATTGGACCTCCTACATGTGTGTCTCTTCTAGGTCATACATATTTCCTACATGGATCTTCCACGTCACCCGTCAACGTGTCATAGGTGGAGCCCATTCTAAAAGTTCCTTATTTTTCAAAATTCACAATTACACAAAATTTCAATTCGGCAATAAGAGGGATTATTTCAAACTTAATTCGAAATTACTTTATAGATGGTCCCTTATTTGTCACTTAACAGAACCTGATTTCTACAAAACCATTTTTTATTTCTGCCTGTAAATCTAGATCTATGGCTCATACAACTGCGATGTTGCGATTAGAAGCTTTGATACCACTATGTCATGTCCCCTTCCATCAATCTAATAAATAGAGGGGGACGCGAATGGACTATAGGCTTTTAAATTTCTCCCCACAACTATAATATGAGTTCATAAGATTTAACATATGTGTGCATATGAAAAAATAATAATACACAACATAAATAAACTTTATCCACAAACATATAGCATGAATATACCAGCATAATCATAACAAACATTAAGTAAAAGTAACTCATACTCAAATAAAAAAGAATACTTATCTTTAACAAAGAAGATTGAAGAAACTAGTCGTGTAAGAGCAATTTTCCACCCAACTGTCATTAGTAGAAAATGAGAGATAAATGACCTAGAGACCAAAACATTTGGTCACCACAATTTTTTCAAGGTATAAATGACAAAACATGAGTGAGCCAACTAAAAATGACCTGAGGAATGACCAATTGGGTCATGGGATAAAATATATGACCAAATAACAAATAACTAAACTAAAAATGACCACATAACAATAACATTAAGAATATGAATTGGTCATTTATTTGGTCATTGTTAGTTGTGTCACTCCGACAATGACAAATTTCATTTTGACAATGAATTTGTACAATTTACTAAATTCTAACACTGAAGATGGATTCAGACACCGAAAGGCATCTCTAAATCCATCTACAGTGTTAGAATTTAATAAATTGTAACATTGTAGATGGATTCAAATACATGAGCTAGTGTCAAAACCTGACGCCATAGATGAACCTACTGAGTTTTTTGCAAGATCGTTCCATCTATATTGTCACTTCCAGTTTGATGTGCTTATCATGTCCATATCTTGTTTCACCATTTTTGTTTTTTCGTATTATCCCTTCAACACATCCACCAAGTTGCATCATGTGCATCATCATAGTCTCGTAATTGAGTTGAATCTTGGATATTTGTTGTCTTTCCCTATCAACATTGCCATGTCACGAGTTTAGTGTTATTATGTTTGGATTTTCATACTGGGCATGTTCATATTGTGTTTTAACAAAACCATCGTCATTTAACCCTCTCAACGGTATTTTGAAATTTTGGCAAGTTCATGTATTTTAATGCGTCATAATGATGTTAGCTAAAAATTGTCAATTTCACAACCTCCATTAATTCTCCATATACATCCATTCATGATGGTTCTCCTTGCTCATGAGTTTGGAAAATTATAAATTTCCCTTTGGGTCTCTCCCCTGCAAAAAATCGTCAAAATCCTCCATTTTGAAAAGTAAAAATAATCATATATTTTTGTAAAATTATTTTAACGGTTGTTGGATGTGCTAGAATACCATCTAGACATCGTTCATCATCTTGTCTAGACATCATTGATCATATTATACCACTTAACATGGAACTCATATCTCATATTGAGGATTAAGTGAAACTTTAAATACCACTTAGTATGGAACTCATATCTCCCCACAACTACCATGTAACCTTTTGGGTCGAAAGCACAAAACTATTGTGTTTGCATTAGAAGTTAATATATCCTAATGTCTTATACAATATAATGTATAATACTATTAATATAATAAAATTAATATAAAAAACATATAAAAATAGTTATATATGTAATATGATATAAGTAATAAAAGTAGTTATGAAGTTATTTGATATAAGTAATTGTATATGATAAGTAATATATAATAAGTTAATATGTTTTATGATATAACATGTAATAATATAAATATAATATAGTTAATATGTATAAACATATCATAATTAATTATTATATTTATACGATATTAAAAAATAATAATAATAAAATAAACAAACATATTGAAAGGGTGAAAAATTAAAAGACATTGGCGGGAAGGGCCAGACCATCGAGATAATTCATTTTTTCAATTGGAGATTCCTTCTCTTTGGACAAATCATACAAAATCTGGCAAATAGTTTTATCATAGTTTCACTTTGGAGCTGAGGTCCAGTATTCCCAATTTCATAAGACAAAATTCTCTTTTTATTTTTATTTTTTATTGTTGTTTCTGATCGGGAATTCACTAGATCTCTAATAAATTAAGAAGCCTGATAACAACATGACTATGCTTTTTTTCTTAGAAAAAAACTGATAACAACATGACTATGTTTGTTTTTTCAGAAAACCATGATAACAACATGACTATATTTGTTTTTTTTAGAATTTGTATGAGTCTTTAGGTAAAGAAACTATTAGGGTTTAGGGTTTCATATCATACTTTGTCCTGGGAACCTTGATAATGCAATTGTCAGTTTGATTGATTTTTAAAATTTCATAATGAAAATTTCTTAACCAGGAAAATCTTGAATAATTGAGGGTTTTGTTTGGTGCCCTGCCTTTAATCAAGAGATAGAGATCGAGAGTTTGAGCCTAATACCTCAAGTTTTATACTATCCAAAGTTCATGGTAGATGTGTACATACTTTTTAATTAAATAGTATTTATTCTTCTCCTGAAGGATGGTTGTGCTCATATGTTAAGGTAGATCCATAGAAATATTTTGCGGTATACACTGATGCTTGCATCGAAGTAATAGGAGGAGTGTTTATGCAAGAAGTACACGTGATATGCTATGAGTCCAAAAATGTTATATCCCAAATACTAATATTCTACTGCTTTACTATTATAGTATTTTCTAGTACACTCAAATGGGTACAAAATACTGAATTTTATTGTGCATGCAAGGTGTCGTAACAAAGGCCCTAAAATATAGAAAACTAGAGAAATTATAGGGTGGAATGTTCAGAAAGAAATGGTACACTTGCCACTGATATACAAGGTGATGATATTCCAGAGATAAGCTGCATGCATATAGTGTTGGACAAGTGAGGTAATGGTGCTCCCTTCCTTCAGTTGACGCCCAGCTACAAAGGAGGCTCTTCCCTAGCTAAAGGTGGCATTTTTGGTGAAGGAGGTGTTTGCTGCAGGTGAAACCCTGTCGGAATGACGGTCTCTCCTTCCCGAAGAGAATGGTCAGAGCATGCATAGCATCTGACTTCTCAAATACCCCTAGTGAATTGATCTACCTGTTTGGTGCTCATGCCCCTAGCTGTACGGATCTGCTAATAACTGCTCTAGATGAGCAAAATACGGGATGATAATCACTCAGGGAAGTGGAGTGGCCCTGCTAATGAATATGAAGCTGTTATGCGGAAGAGAAAATGGGATTCAGAGACCTAGTGAATACTTCTGGGGTTTTCCAACTATTCCCCAGCTGCACACTGAACTTGCAAACAATATTTTTTTGGATGTTGAATCATTGGATATGGATAAATAAGATGAATATCATTGATAAACCTGGATGGTCTATCCTGAAAGAGACTAGGGCAGATGGTTGCATTTTCGAACCGTAGTTAGCTAAAGACATCATCTTCAACCTCAAATGTTGTAGCTACATGCTATCATTAGAGGAAATTTCAACTCAAAATGGGCCTCCTAAGAAAAATAATAAAATAATAGTTAAAATAATAAAATAATATATATTAATTTTGGAGGAAGAAAAGAAAAAAACTACTTTTTTGTTCGTATTTTTGACATATCTCCTTGTGATTTTACTCAAATTTCGATTGGGAGAGCTCATTGGATCCAATGAGTACCCACTCGGCATAATTTTGACGGACCCCACTACCCCCAAAAAAAAAAATACCTGAAAAAATGCGATGATGACATCATCATCATGTTTTTCATGTATTTCTTGTTTTTGGGGTAGCAGGGTCTGCCCTAAGTATGCCAAGTGGGTACTCATTAGATGCAGAATTTAATTTCACATCCAGGGAGCTCTCCTGATCGAAATTTGAGTAAAAACATAGGGAGATATGTCGAAAATACGAACAAAAATGTATTTTTTTTTATGATACCTATCCCCAAATTTATATTAAAAATTTGTTTAAGACCTATACGGTATTTCAAATTTAAATCATGTTCATTTGCTAACACATGATGACATGGAATTTGAATTAGTGTTAAAAGGCCCATTTTGAGTTGAAATTTCCTCTAGTGGTTGTTGCTCAAAAACTCCAAATCAACAGTAATAATAGATACCTCCTTTAGTCCAATAACCCTGCTTAAATAGATCATCATGCGCTTTTATGGTTTGCATGTCACTTTCAAGGTTTATGCTTCACTTTTGCATGCATGAAATTGTAATTTTATGTTGACTTTAAGCCTAAAGAAATAAGGCTTCCTTTATCAGACTGATGACTTTAAGACTGAATGAGTGTCATGATATGTTCTAAGTATCAAATGTCCTCATACAATTCCCTCTTATGGAGTATCCTCTCAAACCTAAGGGAATTAAGTAGGTTAGTGGGTTTTTTGGTGCTTAATTAGAAGAGGATATTACAATCCTCCCCATTTGAAATTGCTTGTCCCCAAGAAACTGCAAACTAGGAGGCTGCAATACCTGCTCTCCATCCTATGTGGCATCCTCCATAGGTAATTCTTTCCATTTTACCAAGTACTCTCAAATCACCCTATTTCGGAGTTTCCTTTCTTGCACCTATAGGATCCTCTCTGGAATCAGTACCAAAATCCCCTCATCATCTAAGGGAGGCAACTCGATGGATGGAGCAATGAGTTTCCCTACTATTTTCTTGAGGTTGGACACATGAAACACATTTTTGAATTTTTCTCTCCTCTGAGAGTTCTAGTTCATAAGCCACCTCTCCAACCTTCCTTACTACCTTCTAAGGACCATAGAAGCAAGGTTTTAGTTTTTTTGCTCTTTTTTTCTTGAGGGAAGATTTCCTATAAGGTTGTAGCCGTAAATATACCAAATCTCCTACCACAAAACTCCTCTCAATCCTGTGCCTGTTTGCCTATATCTTCTGTTGATTCTGAGCTAACTGTTTCTCCTTCAGGACCTTGAGAATATAGTCTATCCTATACCCAATCTTTGGCCTTTGGTGCCCTGTTATCTCCAAATTCCAAGTCTGCAAATTTTAGTGCCTCATAGCCATACAGAGCCTTGAAAGGTGTCATTTTAATAGACAGGTGGTGTGTAGTATTGTAGTTGTACTCTCCTAGGTGTAGTCATTTAATCGATTTCCTATGTTTCCCTGCTACATAGTTTCTCATATACCCGTCAATCCACTTGTTGACAATCTTTGTCTTCATGTCACTCAGAGGATGATAACTCGTGCTTGTAGAAAGTTCTGTCCCTACCAATCTGAACAACTCCTGCCAGAAATCACTGGTGAATTTACTGTCTCGATCACTAATAATGGTTTTGGGTAGCCCATGGAGTTTGAAAAACTCATTGAAAAATAAATCAACTACCTACGATGTTGAATAGTCGGAAGATATAACAAATAATTGAGCAAATTTGGTCAACCACTACCACTACGTATAAGCGGTCTCATCTCTGTACCTTAGGTAACCCTGTAATGAAGTCCATCGAGATGCTTTCCCATTTCTGTTCTAGTATCAGTAATGGATGAAGTAACCCTGCCAGATGAGTGTGTTCAATTTTATTTTGTTGGTAGATACTGCATTCTCGAACGTGTTGTATTACCTCCCCCTTAAGACCTTTCCATGAGAACCTCTCTCTAATCTATCTATAATTATTTAAGAACCCTTGATGCCCTGATAATGATGAGTCATGCGATGCCTGTATGATCTTCCTCTTTAAATCCGACTCTGGGATGAGGTATATCCTACCTTTGTAATAGATGATGTCATTAATGATCCTGTACTTGTCATCTTGGATTTGTCCATCTAGTAACTTACAAGCAAATTTGTTCTTGGAATATTCTACTAAGAGAAGAGACCTCCAATCCGTGGATATACTCACGAGGGATAATGAGGCAGGTCACCTAGATAAGGCATCAACTAGTAGATTGTTCTTACCTTTAACATACTCTATTTCAAATTCATATGCATTTACCTTGCTGACCCATTTCTATTGGCGCTTATTTAATTCTTTCTGCTCCAAGAAGTATTTGAGGCTGTTGTGATCTATCTTGATTTTAAACCTGCTTCCCACCAAATACTATCCAAATTTAGTTAAGGAATGTAAGATGGCTAGAATATCCTTGTCATATATGGAGTAGTGGCATTCATAGTCTTTAAGTTTTCGACTTTCAAATGCAACCGGGTGATGGTTTTGCATTAGTACCGCCCCTAGTCCTTCTCATGAAGCATCACATTCCACTATGAACTGTTGTGAGAAATCCGGTAGTGCCAAAAATGGACAAGAACTCATGATTGTTTTCATTTTATCAAAGGTTTGTTGTGCCAATTATGTCCACAGTGAATGCCCCTTTCTTTGTGAGATCGGTGAGTGGTGTGGAAAATTGAGAGAACCCCTTAGCGTACCTCCTATAATATGTGAAAAGGCCTAAAAATCCCTTCAATTCAGTAACTATCTTTGGTGTAGGCCAATCCAAGATAGCTCTAATCTTTTCCATATGAACCTATAACCCTTTTGCACTAATTATATGTCCTAGATACAACATCTCCTTCATACCAAACTCACACTTAGACATTTTTGTGTAAAGCGAGTGCTCTTCTAGAATTCTCAATACCTCATCTAAGTGTTTTAGATGTTCCTCCAAATTTTTATTGTAAATTAAAATATCATCAAATAATACTAGTAAATACTTCCATAACCGATCCCTGAAAGTGTGGTTCATGCAAGATTGGAAAGTGGCTGGAGCATTGGTGTGTCCAAAAGGAATGACTAGGAACTCATAGTGGAAACAGAAAGCTGTCTTGGAAATGTCCTGATCCCTTACTTGGATCTGATGGTACCCCAATCGAAGATCAATCTTTGAAAAGTATTTGGCACCCCATAGCTCATCTGTTAATTCATCAATCCTGAGAATGGGATACCTACTTTTTATGGTCTTTTTTTTAAGTGATATGTAATCAATACACATTCGCAAAGTACCATCTTTCTTTTTAACTAAGACTATTGATGATGCAAAGGGACTAGAACTCAACCGAATATATCCTAGTTCTAGTAATTCCTTGATCACCGTCTCTATCTCATCCTTGTATCTCTCGGGATTTTTGTATGGAATGGTTATGACTACCTGTGTCCCCTCCTCCAACTCAATAATATGCTCAAATGCCCTATCTGGTGGTCGACCAACTGGAAGATCCCAAAATACTTTCTCATGTTTCTGCAATAGTGTCTGAATGCAACAAACTTAAATAATAACAACAAAAAATAATAAAATAATAATAATAATAAACATCAACACATATATATATATAAAATAAATAATAATAATTAATAATGTCTTTACAAAAAGGATTATGTGTTTATGAAGTAATAAATACATTTTTCATGAGAGTTGCAGCGTGATCGAGTGAGTCTGTCGAACCTGAAACCCTAATCATTGAGGGCTTCCGCCGCTGGTCGGTGGCCCTGCACCCATGGATCCGCCTGATCCAACATCCATTGAGGACCGTTTCCAAAACATAGTGGCCTCTCTTCCACCCGCTCAGGCTGCTGCGGCCCCTTCTTCACGCTTTGTCAAGTGAGCCGACGTCCCGGAAGTGAAACTTTGCTCTATTGCTTCAAAGAGAAAAGCAGTCACCCTTTCTGAGAAAGATCTCATTGGTCTATTCATGGGTCTCTGGCCATCCCCGCATTCAGTGGAGGTCTGGCTAAACAAAAATTGGACCCTAATTCAGGGGGAAGTTCAGCAGATCTTTTATGGAAAAGGATACTTTGCTTTCATTTTTGAAAAGAAGGAGGACCGCGATCTGATCTTCAGGAATGGGCCTTACTTCATGGGCCCAACAGGCATGTACCTGAACAAATGGGATTTGTCATTCAACCCATAAAAGGATATCCCAAAAGCAATTCTTGTCTGGGTTAAGCTCCCCCATCTTCCTCTTCATTGCTGGAATGATGAGGACTTTCGAGCAATAGGGAATACCTTGGGGAAATATGTAGACAAGTCTAAACCAAAAGCCCCAATGTTTTCTTGTGCCTGAATCTACGTTGAAGTTGATCTTGAGAAAGGCCTGCCGAAGTCCATTATTCTCTCCATTAACGGGTGGAATCACCTGCAAATAGTAGACTACGAGAAAATCCCCTTCAAATGTAAATACTGCCATGAATATGGTCATTTTGCTAAATCATGCCCGAAAAAGCCCAAGAAACCCATCACGGACAGCTCACCAAGCGAGGGTTGGAACGTTGCAAGCGGGAAGAAGACTGCTAAGCCTCCAAAGCAGTAGCTCACCTCGTCAAAGAGTGCCCCCGGAAACAGGTTCGAGGCCCTGGAAGTTGAGACATAAGAAGAAGAAAACCAAGAAGCAAATCCTGAAATGGTCCATCAGCAGGACAACGAACCACCAGCATCAATCCCGCAGCATCATGAAAAGGAAGTTCAAGAAGAGGGTACTAGGCAATCTAAGGAAAGGAAATATCATGCATTAAACTCTGAAGGATCTATTATAAGATCAAGGGCAAAATCAAGCTCGAAAGAAACAACAAATACTTCTGTAGAAGAACAAGAACCGCTCTCCAGAAAAGGAAGAAAGTCTAACAAAGCCATTAGAGAACAGGAGGCAGCAAGGGAAAAGGCAGCAGGAAAGCAGTCTAATTTAGACTTTCTAGTCAAAACTTTGCAAGCAAGCAAATATTTACTCCGTGTTGAAGAGGAAAAAAAGGAGAAAGACAAGGCCCTTAAACAACTCAAAAAATAATGAAAGTAGTCTCCTGGAATTGCAGAGGCTTGGGAGGTACGCAGAAGTTAGAAGTTATTAAGAGATTTAAATNGTACGCAGAAGTTAGAAGTTATTAAAAGATTGAAATCAATGGAATCTACCTCAAATCTTCTCATCCAGGAGACAAAAAAATCAGCTGAAGACAGCATTGCAACCATTAAAATCTTTTGGCCAAAAGGGACAGGCCTAGCCACTAATGCAAGTGGAGCCTCTGGAGGTCTTCTATGTTGGTGGAACTCAGATAAGTTTGGAATGATCTCTGCCATAGAAAACAGAAATTGGCTTCTCATAAAACTTGAAAATAAAGAAAACAAAGAAAAATTCTGGATTGGGAATGTATATGGCCCAACCATGAACGCGCAAAAAGACAGCTTTTGGACCTCGCTAGAGGAACGATGTGAAGGTAAAATGCTTCTACCCTGTTTCATTGCAGGGGATTTCAATGTTACTATATCAGCGTAGAGGCAGAACAAAGGTGAGGGACCCATTCGGGGAAAGGCTAGAAGATCTCACTTCTCAGTGGGGCCCTATAGATATCAAACCAAAAAATGGCATCTTCACATGGAGTAATAAAAGAATTGGACCTGGCCATATTGCAGCCAGACTGGACCGCTTTCTGGTCAGTACTCATCTTCTTAATTCTTATCCAGAAACAAAAATTTTGTGCTCTGCTATCTTGGATCACAAGCCTATATGCCTTTTCTTCCCTCCGGTGGAAAATCTGGGGCCCCTTCCATTCAGGTTCAATCGGATTTGGATTGAGACGGAAGGGGTTGAAGATATCATTTCTAGTGCCTGGCGTTGCTTTATCCCAGGCTCTCCAACTTTCTCCTGGGAGCAGAAGTTGAAAAGGGTTAAAGCAGCTCTCAAATCTTGGGTAAAAAATCAATTCCAAGAACCCTCAAAGCAAAAGGAAAAAATCGCTAAGGATATGGAAATCCTTCAAGCAGAAATGGAAGTAAGTACGATTACCAAGGAGCATCTCATTAAGGAAATAGAACTGGAAACAAACCTGCAGAAAATCTTAAGACAAGAAGAGGAGGGATGGAGGCTCCGCTCACGCATCTTATGGCTTAAAGGGGGAGATCAGAATAGGAATTTTTTTTCAAAACCAATGCAGGGATAGACAACGATGGAACACTATGAGAGAACTCAAAATAGAGGAAGGAATAGTCATCCAAGGGCAAGCGGCTATCAGCACAGAGGTAAGGACTTTTTTTGAACATTTGTATAATGAAGAGGATCAAGTCCCCCAACGCTTCATGGAAGAAATGTTTTTTGATATTCCCTCCCTCATAATCCTAGAGGAAAGACTTAGGCTCGAATCCCACATTTCGAAAGGAGAAGTCAAAAAAGCTATTTGGAGCCTCCACCCAGATAAGGCCTCAGGCCCGGATGGCTTCCCTATTTGTTTCTATAGAACCTTCTAGCCCCTTATTAAGAAAGACCTGATGCGCCTCATCTCTTGGATGGAAAAAGGTAATATGGGAGGAGCCACCAACTCCACCTTTCTGGCCTTGATCCCTAAAGAGCCTAACCCCACTTCCATCAAAAAATTCCGACCTATATCCCTATGTAACGTGTCCTATAAAATATTCTCCAAAGTGCTATCCTTGAGACTCAAGCAAATCATTCCTTCCCTTATCTCCCCAAATCAAGGCGGCTTCATCTCGGGCAGGAAAATAAGTGACAACATTCTTTTGGTTCAGGAGGCGATCCACTCCAATTCCAAAAGGGGTGAACCTGGAATGGCCATTAAATTGGATCTGGCCAATGCCTTCGATAGATTGAGACACTCCTTCATCCTTCTGGTTCTTAAGAAGTTTGGCTTTCCACCTGTTTTTATCAATCAAGTTCAAGCTTGCATAATTTATCCTTGGATAGCCCCTCTCATTAATGGCAGACCCTCAGAGTTCTTCAAAGCCTCTCGTGGTGTAAGGAAAGGATGTCTTCTTTCCCCTTTCCTTTATATTCTGGTCGCTGACTCCCTTAGCAGAAGACTGCTCAGACTCCAATCTGAAGGATCTCTCCCGAGTCTTTCCTTCAGGAATGGAGTCTCCCCCATCAACCATGCTTTGTTTGCTGATGACACTATCTTTCTTGGAATAGCTTCCACCCAAATTGCCAAGAACTTTCTCAGCCCCCTTGAACTTTTTCTCCGATCCTCTGGAAGCTCAGCAAACTTGAATAAATGCCAACTATATGGGTGGAATTTCCCTATAACAACTCTTCGCAGCATTTCTCAAATCCTGCAAATTAAAGCCAATCCTAACTGGACTCATTTTACCTATTTGGGCATCCCTATTGTCAAAAAGTTCTTGGTCACCTCCATGTGGACCTCGGTTATACAAAAAATCAAATCCAAGACTCAATCTATGGGATCGAAATGGCTAAATCTTGCAGGGAAGACAGTTCTAATTCAGTACATTCTCTCTTCTTATCACATTTATACAAGCTCAATGGTCCTTGCTCCTAAGAATGTCATTAGCAGCATCTGCAAGGAAATCAGAAAATTCTTATGGCAGGGAGGAAAAGTCCAGACAAAGAAGTTTCATCTTGTAAAGTGGGACACGGTCAAATGAGCTAAAATTCATGGCGGTCTAGGCATTAGAGACCCAGAGCAAATGATCAAAGCCATGGGAGCTAAAATGATATGGAGACTGGTTACAGGAAGAAAGGAATGGTGGAAGGAAGTCATCAAGAAAAAATATATCAGAAGGCCCAGGTCAAAAATGTTGGATAGTGCTTGGGCAGGTAAAGGAACTACTCTCTGGAAGTTATGCAAAGCTTATCTTAACACAATCCTAGAAGAATGCTACTGGATCCCAGGGAATGGGAAAAGGATCAACGTCTGGAAGAGCAACATTTTAGGATAGCCCCCTCGCTCCTCGCTGCCAGGTTTGGCTCCTCTAGCTGAATGGGCGAGTGAGCAGGGGATTATCACCCTTTTTGACCTCTCTCAGTGGGATACAAAGGGACAGTGGATAGGATGGAAGGAGTTATTTCCTCCAGCTCACCTGGCTAATGTAGCAGTTTCTCTTCTCTCCTCTCTTCACGGCATGTCCCCAACGCGAGCTGAAGCAAAGGATCGCATTGGGTGGGGAAAATCGGGACAGTACACTGTTAAAGAAGGATACAAAAAAATAACTATGGAACCAATTGCGGCGGATAGATTATGGAAGAAAGTGTGGCATCTTGATAGCATTCCCAAGGTTAACAGTTTCACATGGATCCTTCTGTATAATAAGCTCTTAACAGCTGAAAATCTAAGGAAAAGAGGCATAATTGGTCCCTCTTGATGTGCCCTGCGCAATATAGACGAAGAAACTACTAGCCATATCTTCCTTCAATGCAAAATATCCCTCTTAGTCTGGAGGATCATTCTCCCCTTGGGTCTTAGTCTAAACCTCCCAGGTTCTGTAGCCCAACTCTTTAAGGACTAGTCCAATATTTATCCCAGATCCTTAAGTAAGAAACCAATATTGAGTCGTCTTTGGGCCTCTATCCCCAAGAACCTTTGCTGGCAATTGTGGCTTGCCAGGAATAAATCCATCTTCAAGGAGCAAAAAGTTGTCTCGACCCACATAGCCTCTAAAACAATAGGAATGATAGTTGAAAAGTTTTCCTCGAATAACATCAGCTTCCCCTCACAAGAGTCCATTCTTGAACCTTATTCATCCTGGTGCAAAATTTTCCTAAAAGAGAGGAGCTCCCTTTAGTACAAAAGCTTCAATTACAGTGCAGCCCAACCTTTCCGAACCTTCCTGTGGGAGATACGCTTATTCAGCACTGAATTTAAATCTTGGCTCAGGGAGAAGAACTCTTTTTCCTTCTTCTTTGATGGCACCTCAAAAGGAAACCCAGGGGTGGCAGGAGCAGGGAAGATCCTCCTGGATCCCAGAGGACAAGTAGAACAAACCTTCGCGTGGGGACTAGGAACTAGAAAAAACAATGAAGCTGAGTGGCTGGCACTTCCTCAGGGTCTACATCTCTTAAACACTAAAAAACTCCGGAAGGTAATGATATTCGGAGACTCCAAACATGTCATCTACAAACTGATCAATGGATACCCCTCTGGACCAGTCAATTGTCGCTGCCTGTTTGACAAAGCCAAGCTTCTCATGTCAAAATCCTATAATACATTCCACATCCTTCGCCACAATAATTCTGCAGCTGACGCTCTGGCTAACATGGGAGCCTCTCTTCCACAAGGCCATTATAGTCAGAACGAAAACCCTCCTATCTTCAAATTCATCCCTTAATGTTTTGTCGGAAGCTTCCACTGCGATTTCAAATTATACGGCTTATCTCATTGTTATTTCTATCCCTCCCTCAATTCAAAAGAAGCCCTAAAGGCACCCCTCCTCTTCCTCCTTTTCTCTTCTTCCCTCCCTCAATTCAAAAGAAGCCCTAAAGGCACCCCTCCTCTTCCTCCTTTTCTCTTCTTCCCTCCCCCTTCCTTATCCCCTATCCCTTATCCCTCCTTCCCCCTCACTCTTCACCCCTTTTCAATCCTATTCCCCTTACCCTTATCCCTCCACACTCCCCCTCTCCCGTCACCTTGCGTCACCTCCCAACAGCTGGCCTCCATTCCATGCAGCTTCCTGACAGTTGCTCCCATTTACTCCGCTGTCCTGCCTTCCCTCCTCCCTCCGTCGCGTGGTATAACCTCTGCCCACTCCCTCTCTCAATTTTTGTTGGATTAATGGCTCACTGGTCTCAGGGTTAAATGCCCCTGCTCCTCACATGCTCCAAGTCCCCTCGACTATTACGGTATGTCTTCTCCCCATAGCAACATGCAAATTCATTCTGCTCCCTCTCTCGCCTCTGCTTCTCATGAGGTTGCGCGAGTTCTTCTGAATGTAGTTGTAGGTGTTGGAGAAGGGTGGCTGCAGGATATCCTGTGGGAAGCACTCCCTCTCACCCGATCCTTCGTGAAGGAAAGGCTTGCTCTCGCAGCCTTCTCCACTTGCTCTTGCAGCTCCCTCTCCACGTTGTGGAATTCAAACCTCGGCTCTGGTACAACTCTTACGCCTGAAGCACATTCTAGTAATTTGGTGAGAAGCACAGTCTTGGGTTGCCATTGCATGGGGTGGAAGGAAGGTGCTATGGGCACTTTGGTCTGGAACTAAAGGCAAGGTTCCTCTCTGTAGCAGGAGCTCATAGCGCTCAGTTACATTTTAAGTGGTCTCCTGGCCGAGAACCAGGCTTGTGTCCTCGCTGGCTCTGTTCGTGCCTTGCACAGTAATTTTGCACGTATAGATATCTCTCCAGGAGCAGGAAGAATGTCTCAGGCTGGTGAAAGTGCAAGAATAATGGATGTAAAAAAGAACCTTAGGTGTTTGTATGAAATGCTAGCAATTGGCATAATGGACAACAAAGAAATTGCATAGGAGGTTAAGAGAATAGGGGAAACGGTGAGCTACAACTCTCTGCAGATCAGCAATCACGATGCAAGGATTGATGATAATGAGAGCAACCTTAGAGAGATAATGGGCAAAGTTGACAAGATTCAGGAAGATCTCCAGCGTCTGATTACCATGAACCAGGGTAGCAGGGTGAATGGAAACACTACAGCAGCTGAGCATCCAATGGAGGAAGAGTCTGTAGTTCAGCCCAGGAATTTCAGAGGCAATCCTGAATCAGTTTTATTTTAATTATGGTTAAATGTTTTATTGTCTTTTACTATGTAATCAGTATATAAGGGTATACACTACCCGTGGCATTAGCTGTTTTGGAAAAACTCTGTGTGAATTTTTTTGGAAAATTCCTTGGATAAGCTTTTTGTGCAGCAATTTTGATCTGTATGAACACTTTGTTATGCTACATCTGTACTGAATGGTTGTGCACAACTTGTTTTATTAAAAACCTTTATAGTTTCTGTTAAAAAAAAATGTCTTTACGAAAATACATTACTCTTAATGAAAGGGTGTTCCACCAAAATATAAATAGCGTGCCCTCAATTGTAAATCATGACTTATCTATGAATTTATACATCATTTTATATCTACGGATATGTGGGTTATTTCATAAATTATGGGTTCATTCCGAGTTAATTGAGAATATCCAACTATGGATGTTACAAGTGGTATCAGAGTGAAGTTACAATTCAGGTTTCTAAGGTTTCCCTAAAAAAACAGGACATTGTCTTTAAATAAATAAAAAAGAGGGTAAAAATGAGACCACATGTGGTTTCTTAATAAGTGGGTTTGGGTTTGAATATAAAAGTACATAATAATTGCTACTAAGAAGCAATTTATATTTGAACTTAGGTGGGTAAGGTAACACTTATTCCTCCCAACCACCCAATCTACTAGAATTTTACAAAACTTAAGGGAAAAAAAATATAAAAGTATATAATAATTGCTACTAAAAAGCAAGTGAGATTTGAACTTAGGTGGGGAAGGTAACAATCATTCCTCCCAACCATCCAATCTCTAATAAGTCTTTATCAACCTTCAAAAAGAAGAAGAAAAAATATTATTGTTATTATAATAATAATTACGTAATAATTGTATTAAGTACAATTATTAAATTACAAGAGTAAACAAAAACAAGACAAAATTGAAGAAGACAAGAAATCAGTCAAAAGTAAAACTAACTATCGTCAAAGAACACCAGAAGTCAAAAACTATGACAAAGTCTAAATCAGAATTGTAGTCCCAACCACAAGTAGCAATTCACAAAGTATTTCACATGACGAAGCTAGATATTTCTAAGGAATTAATGAGTCAAAAATATATGAATTAGAGTCTACAAAACCAAAAAAAGCATGAAAGATACAGTCGAGAATAACGAAGAAATAAAACTATTAATCAAAATCATCAAGGACAAAGATGACAAAATCACGCAAATTCAAACAAAAGTAAGATGCCAAGAAGCAGAGAATTGTCTCCTTCAACAACAAATTGAGGAACTCCAGCAAAAAGAGGAAGACTAAAAAAAAGCGCACAAGTTGGAAATTACGAAAGTATATAACACATTGGCAAGTAATACTGAAGAAATACACCTATTAAAAAATCATAATAAAATATTAGTTGGGAAGATCAAGAAGTTAAAGAGTACCAAGGATGCATACAACTCGAATGAAGACATCGAAGGAAAAGTACTAGAAAAACAAGAAGAAAATCAATTCCTTCTAAATCTTAATCAAGAACTAGAGAAGTTAAAAGAGGACAAAAAGTCGCAAGACGAAAGGTTTGAGAAGATTCAGAGTAAAAAAAATCTACTAGAGAAAAAAATAGCGCAAATCCAAAGAGAAGCATCTAGATTCTCTGAAAAACAAATTCAACTCAAGGAAGTAAAGGCAGTCCTCGCCGTAGTTAAAAATGAAGAAAAACAAACAACACATACACCTTACAGACATCCCAATTATAATCGTCATTTTAACCAACGACAAGGTCAAAATGAGCATTCACAAAAGAGTTATGTTGACAAGCAAACAATTCGACATACTAAGAAACAATTGAGACAACTCGTTTCCCAAAACAATCTCAGAGGTC
>LPNX010264336.1:24881-99580 GCA_001517045.1 Pseudotsuga menziesii
ACTTGTTTTCCATCTAGCCCGTGGAATTCCATTTCCATTGCCCTGTAATCTGTAGTATATTTTCCTATTGAATAGAGTCATTGGAAACCTAATACTACACTTGTATCAACCATGTTCACCACATAAAATTAGTCTATCATATTGTAGTTTCCTAGTGTGAAATTCAGTTTGGGAATCCATTAGTTGCACTCCATGCTAGTATTTTGTGCTACCGCTACAATGAATCCCTCAAACTTCTCTGTCGAAATACCCCACTTAGCCACCCATGTTGCATCAATGAAATTGTGGGTTTCCCCCCCATCAATCAACACACCTACCATGTGGTCCTATACTACTCCTCTGACCCCGAGAGTATTGAACCTAGGTACTCTGGATAATGTAGCAATAACTCCCTCTGGTGCTTCTCCCTGAAGTGACTCCTCCTCTACTACCCTCAATTCCTTTGTTGTTTCATGTTTGGATTCCTCCCTGTCACTATATAAATAGACCTCTATATAGGGGGCCTTGGCCTTCCCTGAGCATATGTGACCTGGAACCCATGGTTCCTAACAAGTGAAACACAATTTCTTTCGTCTCAAATCTTTCTTTTTGTCGTCGCCCAACCAAGTTTTCTTTGGCATTTCCTGTTGAAAATGTTTTATGTCTTTAACTAGAATTTTTTTTTAAGTGGAAACCTATTCTTTGGAACTGAATCTTGTAGATCCCTGGCTCTGCTAATCGCATCCTACAGAGTGGATCATTTGTAGGATTTTACCCACCCCCATAGAGGTTCTGTTAAGGCCTTCGAAAACAACATAATCAACCTACTCTCCAACACATCTGTCACCATAACAGTGACTTTCTGAAATTATGAGATGAAGGCCTCGGTACTACCTGTCTGTTTGAGTTGTGCTAACTCTCTAAAGTGTATCTCTGGTTCCTTCCTGTCAAAATGATCCATGAGCCTCTGTGTGAACTCATTGTAGGAACTGATGGTGTTGTGACCCAATGACACTAGCTCGTGGTACCACCACTCATGAGCCTCTTCGTCCAACTATCGGGTAGCCAATTTAATGGCATATGTCTATGTCATAGGGTTGATTTGGAAGTAAGTATCCAAATTCTAGACCCATATCCTCGCTGAACCTCCATGAGTCTCGTCAAAGTTAGGGATGGTCGACCTGCCCAAGGTTTTCTGCAACTCATAATTCTAGGAAAATCCCCTGTTAAAGTTTCTTGATCGGTTCCTACTTTTCATGTTGCAGAAGTATGAAAGGGACAAGGCTGCATGGAACTCATCCCCCAAATCTCTGTACTCGTGTAAGTAAGCTCGAAATGGTTCACTAGGTTCTACCAACATGACTGGTCCTGCTACTACATCTGCCAGGAAATGAGGCATAGTAGGTATGTTGGAAGGCTTGTTATATATATGGGGTGTGTTTTGCATATTCGTGTAAGAATGCTTCCCACTACTACTGGTGGACCCTCTATCTACGAGTGAAAGAGGTATTATGCTATGACCTGGTTTTGGCTTCATAGCTAATCTGTTTATTGCATGCAATACTTCCTTCTGTCCCCTAGCTAGGTCATTCAATGCATTCACCAAGCTACGAAATTCCAATCTATCTTCCTCTTCTCTTGTTCCTTTCCTTCTGGCAGAGTGTATACATGTTGGGTCCATGTCCGAGTTGGTATCTTCTCACTGGATATCCTTAAATTCTTGCTTCTCAATGTACCTACTCTTCCTTCTCCTATAGGTTACAAAAGTGTCCTCTTTTGTATTCATTTACTTCTCATGTTCAAGCCCACAGCTAGCAAGGAACATGCTCTGATAACACTGTAATATCCCAAATACCGATATTCTACTTCTTTAATATTATAGGATTTGCTAGTACACTTAAATGGGTACAAAATACTGAATTTTATTGTGCATGCAAGGTGCCATAACAAAGGCCCTAAAATATAGCAAACTGAAGAAATTATCGGGTGGAAAGTTAAGAAATAAATGGTACACTTACCATTGATATACAAGTTGATGATACTCCAGAGATAAGCTACATGCAAATAGTGTTGGACAAGTGAGGTAATGGTGCTCCCTTCCTTCATTTGACACCCAACTATAAAGGAGGCTCTTCCCCAGCTAAAGGTGACGTTTTTGGTGAAGGAGGTTTCTGATGCAGGTGAAACCTTTCCAGAATGATGGTATCCCCTTCCCAAAGAGAATGGTCAAAGTATGCAGAGGATCTGACCTCTCAAAGACCCCTAGAAAATTGATCTATTTGTTTGGTTCTCACGCCCCCAGCTGCATGGATCTGTAGATAAAATCTCTAGATGAGCAAACTACGGAATGATAATCACTCAAGGTAGTGGAGTGGCCCTGATGATGAAGATGAAGCTGTTATGCAGAAGAGAAACTGGGATTTAAAGATGCAACAAATACTTCTGGGGTTTTCCAGCTATTCCCAGCTACACACGTGAACCTGCAAACAATCTTTTAGTGGATGTTGAATTAGTGGATATGGATAAATAAGATGCATACCGTTGATAAAACTGGATGGTCTATCTTGAAAGAGACTAGGGAATATGGTTGCACCGTCGAACCCTCATTAGCTGAAGAGTGTCGAACCCTCGTTAGCTGAAGATGTCGGCTTCAACCCCAACTGTTGTGGCTGCATGTTGTGCTGCTGCTCAAAAACTTCAAATCAACAATAATAATAATAATAGATACCTCATTTAGTCCAATAGCCCTTCTTAAATCAATCATCATGTGCTTTTAGGTTTTGCATGTCACTTTTAGGGTTTATGCTTCACTTTTGCATGCATGCAATTCTAATTTTATGTTGACTTTAAGCCTAAAGAAATAAGGCTTCATTTATCAAACTGAGGACTTTAATATTGAATGAGTGTCCCTATCTGTTCTAAGTGTCTAATGTCCTTAGATAATTCCCTCTTACGCAATACCCACTCTAACCTAAGGGAATTAAGTAGGTTAGCGGGTGTTTTGGTGCTTAATTATAGAGGACATTACAAGAAATCTCCAGGAACATGAAAAGAATTATGCAACCCCCAGTCTTTTTACACTAGGGTTAGGGTTGGATCCTCGTAGTTCTCCCTTCAACACCAATAATAGATAGGATTCAAACTATCTACATTGCCTCATTTGAGGTTATTTGAGCTTCATTGAGTTGTGAGTCAAGTATTTTGAATGAATCTACTTCTAGAATGTCAATGAAGCCTTTAATATATCGTGTAACCTGCACAAGAGGTGGAACTTATACATAATATACCTGTAGACCAATATTTGACAAAGAAACTTGTGGAATATATTTGACTATGTAAACGTATACCTAATATACTTGTAGACTGATATTTGTCAAAGAAACTGGTGAAATATCTTTGACTATGTAAACTTGATAGTATCTTTGGATGTTGTTTCCACAAAGTTGCAGAAGGCACAACCCCAGTTAACTATGGGTTTCAGCTCCATGAATTTTCCATGCCTCACAAATGTTAAAGTTACAAGTTGAGTGAGTAAGAGATTCCATCCAACGTATTCTTCTATTCCCCCCCATTAGCACACAGCTTCTTAATGGATGATCAACGACCTATGCCTATACAGGTGTTATTTATGCTTCTATGGGGCTTCCAAAACGTGAGGCAACTCAACTCCTAAAAATGAATTTCCTTACTACTACCAACTCCACCTTTGTTATTGGTATCTCCATTGTTGTTGTGAATGATGCCTATGCAATAAATAGTGTTGCTCATTGTTAGAGCAAGGCTATTCTAAAAAAACAAAAGCTTAACAATAAAGGTGCTTGCAAGAGTAAAACCAACCAGTTTGTCTTGTTAGAACATTAGAGCAAATACACTGGGTTGAAAGAAGGAGAAGCTGAAAACTTAAGCATGAAGGCTCTAGCTATGGGAGAAACAAATTGAGATTTTGAATTGCACTTACCTGAGGCTACTAGTTTGCAGGTCGTAGCGTATCAACATATGAGCCTATCTTTTAGATTTTCCTTTTAATATTGTGTGCAAATTGGGACCCAATGCCCATGTTTTATGTTTTCCAACATATAAACGTTGTCACTACCAGCATTGTCATGGTTCACACAGAGAATATTGAAGCTATATGCAAATTTTATTCATGCAAAACTGATTACAAGTGATGCAAGTTGAAGAATTTTAATATTTGTTAGATAAATAAATTGGTCTGCCATTTCCCTACAAAGAATTTTAATATTTGTACAAAATTAAAGTTAGTTCATACATAGCATATTGAAGCTATATATAAATGTTATTCATAAAAAAACTGATTACAAGTGATGTAACAGTGAAGAATTTTAATATTTGCTAGATAAATAAACTGTTCTGCCATTTCTTGAGAAAGAATTTTAATATTTGTACAAAATTGAACTGTTCCTTTAGATCGAAAACCATTAATTTGGATCTATAGGAGTTAGGAGCAACACCATTGGATTTGTGGAGGTAGGCTTTCATGATATTACCTGTGGACATTGTAGCCATGACCACGACCTGATGTATAGATAATTTATGACAACAAACAATCTTTTTTTATTTGTTTTCATTGTTTTGAATAAAACTCTTGCAAAAGTTTTTATGAGCTTACTAAAGGCCGAATCTGATCATGCGACAAGCAACTGTTAACAAAGTTCAACGAAAAAAAAAATCAGAGTAGACATATTATAATAATAAATGAATTAGATTGTTAAACTCTTGATTATTAAAACAACAAACAAAAACTTTGTATATAATATATAATATCAATAAGTATCAATGTTTTTCTTATTATCAACATAGATATTCTTAATTATGAAGAAAATAAACAAAAGCCTTATATATAATATTAATGAGTTCAATGTAGATTTTCTTAATATCGAAGTAGATATATTTTTATGAATATCAAATTGAGTTGCATAAAGTGTTGATGAATTCACTTAAACCTTGGTTTCTCTCAAGTCCTTAAAATTAAGATGTTATGTCCATGTTCGTCATTTGCATTGGAATGATAACTGAAATGTGTGAACTCTACTTAAAGTTTGTATTCTAAGTAAACATTCTCAGAAATGAAATTGTTTTTTTTTCAATAAATTATAGGCTATCACTTCTTTTCAATTATTAATATCATAAAATATAGATGAGGTATTTTAATTTTTTTTTAAACTCACCACAACCTAAGAACTCACTTGATTGAGTCACATCCTGCTATTAGAATGAAACAAACCTAGGAAAACTATCAAGGGAAATAAGTAGGAAGATATCATTGATTTTTGCTATATGGTGAGATAAGTTGTACCCAATGTGGACACGTATTAAGTATTGTTTGGCATAATTTATCATCATAAAACAGAATAAAATAAGAAGTAAAGAAAAAATTAAAAAAATGGCACCTTGAAGCCATGCATTGGAATCCCCAATTACCAAGGAAATATTAATCCATGAGGGAGTGGTTTCATTTTTTTTGTTTGGTTCCAATTTTTTTGTTTTGATAATGTAAAGAATTAAATTTAAAAAACATCAAATATAGATTGTAAGAAATTAAATTAACAAAAAACATTAATTGGAATCCCAACACAAGGAATTTATAAGAAGTAATTTGTAAGCCAATAATCTCCATCTTTTCGAACATATAATAATGTAAAGATATGAACCCATCTCAATTATATCTTAATAAAATTGACTTTGGATAGCATAAGTAGTCTTAATACATACTAGCTTATTAATATAGTTAATATTAGCAAAACAACAAAATTAGAATGGAGTTGACTACTTTAGTTGCACTGAAATGAAATGAGAGAAGATTCATAAGGTTGGGTGGTGATGCATGATTGTGCAGTGAATGCATATGATGTATAATCTGCACTAGAGCATGTTCATATCTGATTAAAAAAAATTATTTAAAACAATATATAAGCTCATTCACAATTTTTAAAATTTTATTTATGTAAATACAATTGATGATTAAATTGATTAAATTGTATCTGGAAAGCATTTTATATCAGTGTAACAGATTCAGGTTCAAATCAACTACCATTTTACAATAAGGAATGATAGCTTCAAAAATAACATCACAAATTAGGAAGCTCCTCATTGGATTATTTTATGTTATTTTTTCTATAAATACTAATTATTAATTTTAAAAAAGAAGACTAAAAGTCTGATAAAAGAAAATAAGAAAAAATAATTATAAAAAGTAAAAGAGTAAAATGTTAAAAAATCAATTATTACAACAGGAAAGGCCTAATTTCAATATTGTTTATTTAATGCATTGTAATGTGATGGGGTTGGTAATTATTCTGAAAATAGTATTTCCCAATGTAAATAAAGCACATATTATATCTGATAAATTAGACATATTATATATGATAAATTAGATTGTTCAGAGTTCCAATGGATTAGTAGTTTTGGTCGCCTTGTCATACCTCTCAACAATGCCTTTTCGACCTCAAATATGCACATAAATCTTGAGGCTGTGGTATAACCTCTTGCGATAGCTTTGAAATGGAGCCAAACTCCACCTCCATTGTATTAACATAACTAAATTTGGATTTTTTTAAATGCTTGAGCTTGAAGGCATTTTAAAAGCTTAGGATAATTTTGAATGCTTGAGCTTGAAGACATTTTAAAAGTTTTGCTAGAACATATATTTTTTCATTTTTTCACCGGAGAGAGGCGAATCAACTATACATTTTGAAAGATGGTGATGAAGTCCGATCAAGTCCTTAATATAGTCAGGGACGACCTCGCATACATCAAGAAATAATGAGGTCCTCATGATTAGAAAACAATAGAGATGTTAAGTGATTAGTAAATGTCTTACAAATGTCAAGTATAGTTTATAACTCTGAGGGTTCATCCTCATTAGTTGTCAAGCCTCCTCTATAACAACAAGCTCACACTTTATTACATCAAAAAGCTAATAACTTGTGTCAATGTCGAAGTTATTTGGACTTGTCCAGACTAATCAGTAATTGGTAAAGTCTACAGAGGTGTACATACACTACCCCTCTAGATTTGAACCTGTGACCTCCTAAGAGGAAACACATGCTCTTAACCATTAGTCCCACTCATACTATATGCATATGTGAAAAGTCCATTGTACAAATTTCAAATCAGTTAATATTGCTTCCAAAGTATCGGCAACCATTGAGTTCAGGGAACTAATGGTGAAACAAGACCCCAACTCGTTCCGGTATTTAATTTCATTGCAGTTCTTCACATCTATTATAAAATATCAAGCTTAATGATCACTGTAAATGCGGGCCTGAAATGTTGCAAATTGGTTTTCTATTTGTAAATTGGTTTTCTCTTTGTGGGTGAAGAAAGCGAAGAAATTTGTGGTGAAAAAATATGAGAAGACTAATTGAGTCCATCATCATGTGGTAAGCTAAAACCTGCACTGTATTTTGATAAAGTATCATAGGGCATATGTATGCATTTTGTTTTCTGAATTTTGCAAATGAGCTCTTGGGAAGGGGCTTGCTAACTTGGGGTGCTAACGATGGAGATGGTAGCAGCACCAATCCTAAAATGGGATCTTCAAATACATGACGATCTGTGGTTCTATGGTGAAAGTATCCATTGGAGGTTTTGTTCTCCTTCCTCATCGCAAAGTTATATTGCCTATCAATAGTCAATTACTAGTATTCCATTTAAATTGTTTGGTACTATGTTGTTATGAGATTGAGTAGTGATAGTTTCTACCATTTACGCTACCTGGGAGAGCCAATGGACTATTGCATTCTGTATTGATGATGGAGAAAGCCCAAACACTAATGGAAGCAAACATGGTGGGGGTACTCACAAATTCCACGCAATGGTAAAGGTAAGGGCCTCTCTTATCATAAAAAAAATTAGTGGGGATTAATTTACATTCTCTGTCAATACATGAAGCATCTGAAGTAGATTAATTTTTCCCAGATGGATCTTCTAAAACTATATCACAGAGAAAAAGAGGGATAGAAACACTTAAACAAGGTCTATAGTTTGTTTACGATAATAGTGGTTATGTGGTAGATTGTATATAATCTAAATGACATTAATGACTTGAAAACAAGTTCTAGTGGTTCATATTTTATATTATTTCTTGTACCAGCAGGTTGTTCATTGCATTTGTTATCTGAGTCAGGTTACAACCTTCTAATATGTTGGTTTCTATTGTGAAGGGAATGGCTCTTCTGTCTCTTACAACCATGTTTCAACAATTCAGAGCACCTCCATGCAGTGTTGATGCAGGGAAGCAATGGCTACAAGAAACGGCTAAAGACTTACAGGTACTCAACTTTCTCAGTCTTCACTTGCAGGAACTGCAGAATCATTGTTTGGGAATTGCACTCAACCGTTGCAACCACTACAAATATCTGACTCCAAGGTATAGTAAAATCTCAAGGAAATTAAACATATTTCTAAATTTTTGTGTGTATTATTTGAGGTAGACTCACTCTACATTTAGTATAGAAGCAATGCCCAATGTTTCGGCCCAATCAATGATTAAAATTCACTCGAAGCATGCAGTTTGATATAGGTAATTGATATAACAGTGCATCTGTTTCATTGTCTAAGAGAGAGAAAAGGACAGGTTTAAACCTGGCACTGATAGGTAATGCATATCATTTTACTTTTGTCTATTCATTTTTAGAACTGCATTCCTGAAAAATTACAATTGCATTCCCCAGAAAATTACAACTGACTGATTATATTTTTGTATCCAAGTGTCACTAGCATGCAATAGTTTCAAGTGCATGAAATAACTACACAACAACTAAAAGAGCTGGGACTTCACACAACAACTGAAAGGTAATTAATACTTGTAGAAGCATTCGTGGTAAAAAATCGTAGAAGCACTAAAAGTAGCCATATCACCTAGTTTGGTTTGTCTTTTAGCAAGAGGATGAATTTTAAGTTTGGATTTGATAGTCTTTCCCTTATCCATGCCCGAACAAAGAATCTTCCTTCCCTATTATCATTGCTTTTACCTTGTCTAGAATCTTCCTTCGCTGTTTTTACCTTGTCCTTACCCTTAGCCATGCCCGAACAAAGAATCTTCCTTCCCTATTATCGATGCTTCCATATCAGTGTCCACGACCTAATTGTATACAAAGTACATGCCCACATATGCTTAGAAAAATTTGTGATTTCATTTTATTTATAACTCATTTTTTGTGTGTGTGTATACATAGCCTAAAGAAAATGATGGTTTACGATCAAGATTCAAATTACCTCGCCAAGTTTCTCTAATAAAACCAAACCAAGTCCCATGCACAAATTACGATAAAGATTCAAATAAAACCAAACCAAGTCCCATGCACAAATAATATTTGAACGTTCGTATATCCGATTCATATTATTATAGACATACTTTTATGAAATTCCTATGGTTCACTCTGTTGATATATTAACTATTCATTTGTATGTAGCGTTTAACAAATGTATGTCTCAAAGTGTTTCTGTTAATTAAAAATTTATATTTATTTACTTAATAGTTTTTAAAGGATATGTTTTTAGATGTTAAAAGTAATTTAAAAATCTGTAATATTTAAAATACATAATTATATAATTAAAGAATATGGTCTAAAATGAATATTTTTAATATTATGTTACTTTATAGAGTATAGTACATGATTACAATGTAATAAAAGCTTTTAGATTTATTATAATATTTTAAAATATTTTTATTTACATTTACATAAGATGTATGAGTAATACGTATATAGTTTTTTACATTAGAAATGGTTTGTTGTGTATTAAATGATTATCAACAAATAAATTATAGACGGTGTGAGGTTCTTTCGACGGCATCTTGTGGGCCCCGGGTGCAAATCGTTAAGGGAATAGCTTACTCCGGTATTAATCCTAGACACCATAACATCCGTGCGAAAATCCAAACACATGTAACTTTAATTGTTGATTGTCATCATTTTTGCTTGGGTATTAATCCTAGACACCATAGCATCTGTGCGAAAATCCACACGTGCAATTCAATTGTTGATTGTCGTCATTTTTGCTTGGGTATTAAGCCTGGACACCATAGCATCCGTGCGAAAATCCAAACACATGTAGTTCAATTGTTTTTTGTCATCACTTTTGCTTGGGTATTAAGCCAGGACACCATAGCATCCTTGCGAAAATCCAAACACATGTAGTCCATGGAGACGGCGTGGGTGGTCCCCTCTGTCGACCGTGATGGGACGAGTTTGTAACGTTAAAGGATACGGCCCGGGTTCTACGTATTCAGCTGAAATTTTGTTAATTCCCAAGAAATGTTAGGATTTTTTTTCAAACGGATCCCACCACCAAGATATTGTTGATAATCTATACGTGGCCCTCTATAACGTCAAGAGGAACCACCTATCCAAAACATCCCACCACCTCATGGATAGAAACATGCACGACTCTATTGTACTCCTAGCTTTTGTGATCATTATTTTGGTATTTTTTCTCTCATCCTTGTTTCTTGTTTTCTTCACTTTGTTCTTGTGTCAAAATGTTCAAAAGCAAGTTAAAAGAATACATACAAAATAATTCCTTGTCATTTCATGTATATGGCACTTCAAATGAGGGCAATGACCATCTTCCCTAATCCAAGTGCAGCGTGGCAGTAAACAATGTACAATATAATTCGGCGACAGGGTTTAAACACAAGAAGGAAGCAGAGAACGCTACAGCTCAGACAACGATTGAGCATTTGCTTAAGCAGGGATTAGATACACAGTTTCGAGTAAGTTTGTTTTCTACCCAAATACTCAAAATGTTTTCATGGTCCATGAAAAATGTTGTATCTGATCTGTATGGTTTTCTTATATATTTCTCTGAAAAATTATGCAACAGAAGTTTGAGACTTATTCACCTTGTTTTTGTATGGTATGGTATATACACAAACATGGCTTAAAGCCAAAACCCAATATAACCCAAACAATGTTTTCATTCTGTTTTGGGAAATTATTTCCATTTTGTTCATTTTCTTCAAATCAACTACCATTTTATATCAATGTAAAAGATTTCAGTTCAAATCAACTACCATTTTACAATAAGGAATGATAGCTTCAAAAATAACATCACAAATTAGGAATCTCCTTAATGGAATATTTTATGTTAATTTTTTTTTATAAATACTAATTTTTAATTTTAAAAAAGAAGACTTAAAGTCTGATAAAAGAACATAAAAAATTTAATTATAAAAAGTAAAAGAGTAAAATGTTAAAAAATCAAGTATTAAACATGAAAGACATAATTTCAATAGTGTTTATTTAGTGCATTGTAATGCCATGGAGTTGCTAATTCCGAAAATAGTATTTCCCACTATAAATAAAGCACAGATTATATATGATAAATTAGACATATTATATATGATAAATTAGACTATTTGGAGTTCCAGTGGCTGATTAGTTTTGGTCACCTTGTCATACCTCTCGAAAACTCCTTCTCGACCTCAAATATGCACATAAATCTTGAGGTTGTGGTATAACCTCTTACGATAGATTTGAAATGGAGCCAAACTCCACCTCCATCGTATTAAAACAACTAAATTTGGTTTTTTTTAAATGTTGAGCTTGAAGACATTTTAAAAGTTTTGATAGAACATCTATTTTTTCATTCTTTCACCGGAGAGAGGCGAATCAACTATACATTTTGAAAGATGGTGATGAAGTCCGATCAAGTCCTTAATATAGATAGGGACAGCCTCGGAGACATATTTGATGGCTTTCATAAGGGGAATTTATATATTTAATTGTTTTAGTTCATTAAGAATAGCATTTCCTTCTTCTACTTGAACTTTCTCCTTTATCCTGTTAGGAAATGGGGGGTTTGGAGCATTAGGTTTTGGTGATTTGTCTTCATTTTGTTCTTCTTCAAGAAGATCCACAATTACAAGTTGTTGATGTTGGGGGAACTCTTGATGGGTCTGGTATTACCTATCCTAATCTCGAGTTTACTTCATTTAAATCGAGTGTTTCCACAACATAAGTCGGGAACTGCATTACTTCGCTATTGTAAACTTGTTGGTTTGGGAGATTGTTATTTGGGTTTGGAATGGGATGGGAAGGAACTGGAGGTGGCCTTGGTAGTTGTTGGTTTTGTGGTGGAGGCATTACGACAACATAATATGGTTGAGGTCTCCAATTTGAAGAATATGGATACTGATTTCCAAAATTTAGTTGTGGTTGCTGGAATTGTGGACGGTACTGCTGGTATGGCTGAGAAAAATATGGTTGATGGTATGGGTTTTAGTTTTGCTTCCATTGATTCAGGACTGCTTGCAAATCCCATGAGGGTTGTTTTATTGGATTCAAATCATGTGTTTGGTAAGGATTTCCCTTATTGAATTAATCCTTATTATCCTTATTAGATAGAAATGTCCTAGAGAAATTATTTCAATGTTGGTTGAGAAAAGAGAGTTGTTCTACAGGGTTTTCTAACCATGTATCTTGCATAGATGCTTTGCATGAAGGAAGAAAAAGATTTTTTTTTGTTGCATGATTTTATATTCACATCCCACAGACATCAATCATATTTAATGGGAATTGGCCTTTTTCATGCTTCTTCCTACAGTTTAGACAAAAAAAATAACGCATGATTAATTTCATCATGTCTCCTCTTGAGTTGTAATGCATCCAATTGCATTGCTAATGATTGTAGGATGTTGATTTCATGTCATCGAGGAGGTTTCCTAAATCAAATTTAGTTAGGGTCGAACTGGGAAGGATTATTCACCTGTTGTCGGGGCTATGCCTCTCACCCAGCTTTCTTTTTTATAAATCTAGAGTAGTTTTTGAATAGTTGTAAGATTTGTTAAAAGGATTTATGAAAGGTATCTCTATCACCAAATAGGTTTAGGATCTCTAGGAATTCATTCCTAACTCCTTTAAGGAGTACTAATTTCATTGAATCTTCATCCATTATGTAATTAATGGCTCTTTTATAGTTGATCTAAAATCATTGCGCATAATATTCCAAGGATTCCTTCTCTCCCTATTGCATCTTAAAAATATCATCTCTTGTATCTTTGGACTTGAAATAATCCTTGTATTTTTCGAAGAAGGTATATTTCATTTAGTCCTAGGTAAAAAAAGGATGTTTCCTTCTAAGCTCATGAACCATCTAAGTGCCATATCTTTTAAAGTTGAAAGAAAAATCCTTATTTTTTGAGCATCTATCGTGTAGCCAAAGGATCTACAGATTACCTAGAACTCAAACAAAAAGGTATCAGGATCCTCTAACTTCAATCCATGGAAGTTCGGGAGGTTTACAGGATTGATGGTTTTTATTCGAGCATCCCCTTGCGGTATGCTAATGCAAAAGGTGAAGAGTTCCCTAAGTTCTTCTTCATCATCAGCCATAATGGTGTTGGAACTAAAGTTGGAGAATAAATTATCACGGTTTGGGTTATAACTGGAATCAAGTTTTTCAAATTTGAGGAAATATCCAAAGTTGAATCTCTTTGAGTCAGTCTCTCTCATAGGGTTGTTAGATATAAAATGTTCGAATGTGTCCCTCCTTCATCGAGGCATTCATGGTAAACAAGATCTAGGATTTCAATCTCTATTTGTTCTTCTTTTTTTTTAATTTTAATTTTATAAGAATTTGCATTTCCTTCTTCCCTTAGAGTTTTAGCACCTCCCTAGCAACGACACCAAAAAGTGGTGGGATATTGATATGCTAACCTTTTAATGGGCTCACAATTCAGGATACCTACTTTAATTATTGAACAGGGATCGTACAAAATTAAGAGGCGCTATGCACTATATGTGAAACTGCTCAGAGAATCTTATTTAAAGGTCTATTATATGGAATTAGAAATGACTTCTAAGCAAGGAAAATATATTATGTGAAGAATTCTATAAAAACATATAAATTATTATCTATGAAAGCATGAAGATCTGCTTAAAGAAAGCATCTACTTAATGTAATAAACGATCTGATTCACAAGACTGAAAAATAAAAGCATGAAATGATTGATATAATAAAACATGAAAGTTTATTCTAAGAAATGTCTTGGAAATTCAATCTAAAGCAATCAATATTACTCCATGAAAGAAAGAATTTTTTAATCTAAGAAATCATAAAGGAATTAATCTAAACAAACTAGAATGTGTTATTTCATGAAATGTAAATTGGACTAAATTGTGCTTTACATAATCAACCTACAAGACTACAGATATCATATATTTAAACTACAGACGTCGTTATGCAAATCTATAGAAGAAATCATGGTATTTCCATAAATCTGTTCTAAGTTGTTAATCAAAGTAATGCAATGTTTAAATGAATTGCAATCATCTACTTAATCAAAACAAAGAAATGCTTAAAACTGAAATGGAAAGGAAAATAAAACTCATGTTCAACATGATGAGGGGGGCCACCTCAAAGCGCATTACAAGAGTTGATCTAAACTATAAGCTCACAAGTGTTGTAAACTGTGATTCCGCCATTATCTTCTTTAAGAATCATCATCCAAAATACAAACTAGATTGATGCAATGTATATCAAAGTTTGTTGTAAAAATGTATGTAACTATGTCTAACCTTCCGCATGAGGTGCAAATCCTATTTATTACAAATTTCAAAATATCATCAAAAGAAAATATTTGCACTAGTAATATTGACACCAATCTCTTTAGGATCTCCCATTCTCTGAAAATCGGGAGAGACCTATGGTCTCTTAAATTGATCTTGAGTTTTTTCATTCCTTAATGTGGAAAGTTGGAACTTACTTTGTCACACTTGCTCAAAATAAGATGCAATATGTTGACTTGGAAATTGCCACCAACCTGCATTTAATCACTTATGATACCGAACCACTTATTAGCTCTCTTAAAAGCACGCCAAGCAAAGAAAAATTACCACATATCCAACATTACTTTAAAATCGACTACAATCATAACCTAGCCTACAAAAAGAGGTTATCTTATATTGAATTGCTTCTCCATAATAGTAGAAAGGGGATTTATGAGTGTAATTGATACCTATATCATGGACCTATCACTCTTCATGTCCAACACTTATCAATAAGTTGTAAAACTCATATATGCATTGTTGTACATTCAACTCTTTCTAACTCAAATACTACAATTGTCTAAACAATGTTTGCTTCTAGTCCATATTAAAAAATTATCCCATCTTGACACTATCGTGCTCAAACTTTAGGTTGTATCATTGCTCGTTCTTCTAGACAACTTATGTTGCGCATAATACCGCCATGTAGAAATATGACCTTTAAACTTTGTGCTTACAAAGTTTATTATCTCAAGGTCTTAAATCTTCTTATATTTAAAATATGTCTCTATATTGCAATCTAATCTATCAACTCCTCCACCTTCAAGCTTCCCTCATAATATTAAACATGTTTTATCATTTTTGTACTCTTTGTTGATATGATAGTCGACCCTGCAAAATAGACTTCATCAAGTACTTCCTCTTCTTATTCTTGGTCATGTTCTAATTCATTATTATATTCATCTTTGTTTCCCTATCTATTACCTATTATCTAAGTTTGAAAACAATGTTTTCTACATCCTAGCTTTTCAACTTTCTTAGGCGCATAAAAATGACAAGGTACACCATTGGTGGGCATCCTTTCCCTGAAATAATTCTAGATCATTCACCAATATTAGTTTTTTGAAAAGGAAATTGTCTAATGGATGAAAAATCTAGGAACAAGGCCATGTTATTTCTATTATTTTGGCTCAGGCACTCCTTACATCATACTCGAAGGATACATAATCTGACTCAAGGACTAAAGTTTGTGTGAAGATTCTTTATATGACAAATTAAGCATATATGGGATACATGTATATGATATGACCCCGAGTGGGGCATATATGGGGGTAAATATATATAAGTTTATATGTAATAGGGTCAGTCTAATAAAGTGTATGTATGCATAATGAGTTGGAATATGTATATATAGAAGAAATGTAGTCATTATTGAGGGGGGCATGTGATTTGGATATATGAATGTATTGGGATACTAGGAGAGGGTTCTCTTATTATTTAAGGATTTATTGTGTAACTCATCTCTCTTATCTATGTTGTATTTTTGCTCCATTCTCACATCTTTGTTTAATATGGTTTATTATTCTCTTTAAGGATTTATTACATAACAACTATACATAAATTACATAAACATCTAAATCACCCCTTCATAGAATAATTGTGCACCATTGTTCCATCATTTAATGGCACGCTGCATCATTTTTCATTTCCATTGGAATTTCCATCACCACAGGAACTTATCAAAATCCACGATGTCTCATGGGGATGACATAAGATTAGTGTTGTTTTGTCAAATTATGGCACCTAAAATTTAACTTTGAAAAACCCTACTTTTCACGTGGTTTTGTACCTCTAACGCCCACCCACATCATATTACCACTTATCAGACATAATTCGTTTTAGGCTATGCAAGAAGTGGTTTCTTGAAACAAATTTTATGATCATGAATACATGAGAGGGATCCATGTCACAAGATAGTTTTCCTTTCGGGATCATGCTAATTAATTAACTTTCATGCATCTTCAAGATCCTGAAGCACTGTCGGTTGTTGATAAAAAATACACAATATTTTAAGACTAACATGACCGGTGCAGTTCCCATCACTCCTAACATTACCCTATTTCACATCTCTACACGTCAAAACGCCATATGCTAGACCAAAAGCGGTTTGAGGCTCCTCGGGAAAGTGGTTTCCTGAGATTGCTTTCACAAGATTGAATGCACGAGTGGTTGACACGTCGATAGAGTGGTTTTCCTTTCAGGATCATGCTAGTTAAATAACCTTCATGCATCTTCGCAATCCTGAAGTGTAGTCATTTTTTGAACTCCACCACTGCACAATAGTTAGATCTCCTTTTCCTTTGGAATCCATCACATGTGGGCACAACTTCACATGGATCTTATGTGGTTGTTCCACATCACACCTTCTACCCACATGGATCCTCGACATTGGACCTCCTACATGTGTGTCTCTTCTAGGTCATACATATTTCCTACATGGATCTTCCACGTCACCCGTCAACGTGGCATAGGTGGATCCCATTCTAAAAGTTCCTTATTTTTCAAAATTCACAATTACACAAAATTTCAATTCGGCAATAAGAGGGATTATTTCAAACTTAATTCGAAATTACTTTATGGATGGTCCCTTATTTGTCACTTAACAGAACCTGATTTCTACAAAACCATTTTTTATTTCTTCCTGTAAATCTAGATCTATGGATCATACAACTACGATGTTGCGATTAGAAGCTTTGATGCCACTATGTCACATCCCCTTCCATCAATCTAAGAAATAGAGGGGGACGCAAATGGACTATAGGCTTTTAAATTTCTCCCCACAACTATAATATGAGTTCATAATATTTAACATATGTGTGCATATGAAAAAATAATAATACACAACATAAATAAACTTTATCCACAAACATATAGCATGAATATACCAGCATAATCATAACAAACATTAAGTAAAAGTAACTTATACTCAAATAAAAAAGAATACTTATCTTTAACAAAGAAGATTGAAGAAACTAGTCATGTAAGAGCAATTTTCCACCCAACTGTCATTAGTAGAAAATGAGAGATAAATGACCTAGAAACCAAAACATTTGGTCACCACAGTTTTTTCAAGGTATAAATGACCAAACATGAGTGAGCCAACTAAAAATGACCTGAGGAATGACCAATTGGGTCACGGGATAAAATATATGACCAAATAACAAATAACTAAACTAAAAATGACCACATAACAATAACATTAAGAATATGAATTGGTCATTTATTTGTTCATTGTTAGTCGTGTCACTCCGACAATGAAAAATTTCATTTTGACAATGAATTTGTACAATTTACTAAATTCTAACACTGAAGATGGATTCAGAGACCGAAAGGCATCTCTAAATCCATCTACAGTGTTAGAATTTAATAAATTGTAACATTGTAGATGGATTCAAATACATGAGCTAGTGTCAAAACCTGACGCCATAGACGAACCTACTGAGTTTTCTGCAAGATTGTTTCATCTATATTGTCACTTCCAGTTTGATGTGCTTATCATGTCCATATCTTGTTTCACCATTTTTGTTTTTTCATATTATACCTTCAACACATCCACCAAGTTGGATCATGTGCATCATCATAGTCTCGTAATTGAGTTGAATCTTGGATATTTGTTGTCTTTCCCTATCAACATTGGCATGTCATGAGTTTAGTGTTATTATGTTTGGATTTTCATACTGGGCATGTTCATATTGTGTTTTAACAAAACCATCGTCATTTAACCCTCTCAACAGTATTTTAAAATTTCGGCAAGTTCATGTATTTTAATGCGTCATAATGATGTTAGCTAAAAATTGTCAATTTCACAACCTCCATTAATTCTCCATATACATCCATTCATGATGGTTCTCCTTGCTCATGAGTTTGGAAAATTATAAATTTCCCTTTGGGTGTCTCCCCTGCAAAAAATCGTCAAAATCCTCCAATTTGAAAAGTAAAAATAATCATATATTTTTGTAAAATTATTTTAACGGTTGTTGGATGTGCTAGAATACCATCTAGACATCGTTCATCGTCTTCTCTAGACATCGTTGATCATATTATACCACTTAACATGGAACTCATATCTCATATTGGGGATTAAGTGAAACTTTAAATACCACTTAGTATGGAACTCATATCTCCCCACAACTACCATGTAACCTTTTGGATCGAAAGCACAAAACTATTGTGTTTTCATTAGAAGTTAATATATCTTAATGTCTTATACAATATAATGTATAATACTATTAATATAATAAAATTAATATAAAAATAGTTATATATGTAATATGATATAAGTAATAAAAGTAGTTATGAAGTTATTTGATATAAGTAATTGTATATGATAAGTAATATATAATAAGTTAATATGTTTTATGATATAACATGTAATAATATAAATATAATATAGTTAATATGTATAAACATATAATAATTAATTGTTATATTTATATGATATTAACAAAAAATAATAATAAAATAAACAAACATATTGAAAGGGTGAAAAATTAAAAGACATTGGCGGGAAGGGCCAGACCATCGAGATAATTCATTTTTTCAATTGGGGATTTCTTCTCTTTGGAAAAATCATACAAAATCTGGCAAATAGTTTTATCATATTTTCACTTTGGAGCTGAGGTCCAGTATTCCCAATTTCGTAAGACAAAATTCTCTTTTTATTTTTATTTTTTATTGTTGTTTCTAATCGGGAATTCACTAGATCTCTAATAAATTAAGAAGCCAGATAACAACATGACTATTTTTATTTTCTCAGAAAAAAACGGATAACAACATGACTATGTTTGTTTTTTTCAGAAAACCATGATAACAACATGACTATATTTGTTTTTTCAGAATTTGTATGAGTCTTTAAGTAAAGAAAATATTAGGGTTTAGGGTTTCATATCATACTTTGTCTTGGGAACCTTGATAATGCAATTGTCAGTTTGATTGATTTTTAAAATTTCAGAATGAAAATTTCTTAACCAGGAAAATCTTGAATAATTGAGGGTTTTGTTTGGTGCCCCGCCTTTAATCAAGAGATAGAGATCGAGAGTTTGAGCCTAATACCTCAAGTTTTATACTATCCGAAGTTCAATATAGATGTGTACATACTTTTTAATTAAATAGTATTTATCCTTCTCTCGAAGGATGGTTGTGCTCATATTTTAAGGTAGATCCATAGAAATATTTTGTGGTATACACCGATGCTTGCACTGAAGTAATAGGAGGAGTGTTTATGCAAGAAGTACACGTGATATGCTATGAGTCCAAAAATGTAATATCCCAAATACTAATATTCTACTGCTTTACTATTATAGTATTTTCTAGTACACTCAAATGGGTACAAAATACTGAATTTTATTGTGCATGCAAGGTGTCGTAACAAAGGCCCTAAAATATAGAAAACTGGAGAAATTATAGGGTGGAATGTTCAAAAAGAAATGGTACACTTGCCACTAATATACAAGGTGATGATATTCCATAGACAAGCTACATGCATATAGTGTTGGACAAGTGAGGTAATGGTGCTCCCTTCCTTCAGTTGACACCCAGCTACAAAGGAGGCTCTTCCCTAGCTAAAGGCGGCATTTTTGGTGAAGGAGGTGTTTGCTACAGGTGAAACCTTGTCGGAATGATGGTCTCCCCTTCCCAAAGAGAATGGTCAGAGCATGCATAGCATCTGACTTCTCAAATACCCCTAGTGAATTGATCTACCTGTTTGGTGCTCACGCCCCTAGTTGTATGGATCTGCTAATAACTACTCTGGATGAGCAAACTACGGGATGATAATCACTCAAGGAAGTGGAGTGGCCCTGCTGATGAATATGAAGCTGTTATGCGGAAGAGAAAATGGGATTCAGAGACTTAGTGAATACTTCTGGGGTTTTCCAACTATTCCCCAGCTGCACACTGAACTTGCAAACAATCTTTTTTTGGATGTTGAATCGTTGGATATGGATAAATAAGATGAATATCGTTGATAAACCTAGATGGTCTATCCTGAAAGAGACTAGGGCAGATGGTTGTATTGTCGAACCGTAGTTAGCTAAAGACGTCATCTTCAACCTCAAATGTTGTGGCTGCACGCTATCATTAGAGGAAATTTCAACTCAAAATGGGCCTCCTAAGACAAATAATAAAATAATAGTTAAAATAATAAAATAATATATATTAATTTTGGAGGAAGAAAAGAAAAAAACTACTTTTTTGTTCGTATTTTTGACATATCTCCTTGTGATTTTACTCAAATTTCGATTGGGAGAGCTCATTGGATCCAAAGAGTACCCACTCGGCATAATTTTGACGGACCCCACTACCCCAAAAAAATAAATACCTGAAAAAATGTGATGATGACATCATCATCATGTTTTTCAGGTATTTCTTGTTTTTGGGGTAGCAGGGTCTGCCCTAAGTATGCCAAGTGGGTACTCATTAGATGCGGAATTTAATTTCACATCGAGGGAGCTCTCCTGATTGAAATTTGAGTAAAAACATAGGGAGATATGTCGAAAATACGAACAAAAATGTAGTGTTTTTTTATGATACCTATCCCCAAATTTATATTAAAAAATTGTTTAAGACCTATACGGTATTTCAAATTTAAATCAATTTCATTGGCTAACACATGATGACATGGAATTTGAATTAGTGTTAAAAAGCCCATTTTGAGTTGAAATTTCCTCTAGTGGTTGTTGCTCAAAAACACCAAATCAACAGTAATAATAGATACCTCCTTTAGTCCAATAACCCTTCTTAAATAGATCATCATGCACTTTTATGGTTTGCATGTCACTTTCAGGGTTTATGCTTCACTTTTGCATGCATGCAATTCTAATTTTGTGTTGACTTTAAGCCTAAAGAAATAAGGCTTCCTTTATCAGACTGATGACTTTAATACTGAATGAGTGTCATGATATGTTCTAAGTATCAAATGTCCTCATACAATTCCCTCTTATGGAGTATCCTCTCAAACCTAAGGGAATTAAGTAGGTTAGCGGGTGTTTTGGTGCTTAATTAGAAGAGGATATTACAATCCTTCCCATTTGAAATTGGTTGTCCTCAAGAAACTGCAAACTAGGAGGCTGCAATACCTGCTCTCCATCATATGTGGCATCCTCCATAGGTAATTCTTTCCATTTTACCAAGTACTCTTGAATCACCCTGTTTCGGAGTTTCCTTTCTTGCACCTATAGTATCATCTCTAGAATTAGTACCAAAATACCCTCATCATCTAAGGGAGGCAACTCGATGGATGGAGCAATGAGTTTCCCTACTGTTTTCTTGAGGTTGGACACATGAAACACATTTTTGAATTTTTCTCTCCTCTGGGAGTTCTAGTTCATAAGCCACCTCTCCAACCTTCCTTACTACCTTATAAGGACCGTAGAAGCAAGGTTTTAGTTTTTTCGCTCTTTTTTTCTTGAGGGAAGATTTCTTGTAAGGTTGTAACCATAAATATACCAAATCTCCTACCAAAAAACTCCTCTCAATCCTGTGCCTGTTTGCATATATCTTCTGCTGATTCTGAGCTAACTGTATATTCTCCTTCAGGACCTTGAGAATATATTGTTTGTCCTATACCCAATCTTTGGCCTTTGGTGCCCTGCTATCTCCAAATTCCAAGTCTGCAAATTTTAGTGCCTCATAGCCAACAGAGCCTTGAAAGGCGTCATTTTAATAGACAGGTGGTGTGTAGTATTGTAGCTGTACTCTCCTAGGTGTAGTCATTTAATCGATTTCCTATGTTTCCCTGCTACATAGTTTCTCATATACCCGTCAATCCACTTGTTGACAATCTTTGTCTTCATGTCACTCTGAGGATGATAACTCGTGCTTGTAGAAAGTTCTGTCCCTACCAATCTGAACAACTCCTGCCAGAAATCACTGGTGAATTTACTGTCTCGATCACTGATAATGGTTTTGGGTAGCCCATGGAGTCTGAAAAACTCTTTGAAAAATAAATCAACTACCTACAATGTTGAATAGTCAGAAGATATAACAAATAATTGAGCAAATTTGGTCAACCACTACCACTACGTATAAGCGGTCTCATCCCTGTACCTTAGGTAACCCTGTAATGAAGTCCATCGAGATGCTTTCCCATTTTTTCTCCAGTATCAGTAATGGATGAAGTAACCCTTCCATATGAGTGTGTTCAATTTTATTCTATTGGTAGATACTGCATTCCCGAATGTGTTGTATTACCTCCCCCTTAAGACCTTTCCATGAGAACCTCTCTCTAATCTATATGTAATTATTTAAGAACCCTTGATGCCCTGATAATGATGAGTCATGCAATGCCTGTATGATATTCCTCTTTAAATCTTACTCTGGGATGAGGTATATCCTACCTTTGTAATAGATGATGTCATTAATGATCCTGTACTTGTCATCCTGGATTTGTCCATCTAGTAACTTACAAGTAAATTTGTTCTTGGAATATTCTACTAAGAGAAGAGACCTCCAATCCGTGGATATACTCACGAGGGATAATGAGGCAGGTCGCCTGGATAAGGCATCAACTACTAGATTGTTCTTACCTTTAACATACTCTATTTCAAATTCATATGCATTTACCTTACTGACCCATTTCTATTGGCGCTTATTTAATTCTTTCTGCTCTAAGAAGTATTTGAGGCTGTTGTGATCTATCTTGATTTTAAACCTGCTTCCCACCAAATACTATCTGAATTTAGTTAAGGAATGTAAGATGGCTAGAATATCCTTGTCATATATGGAGTAGTGGCATTCATAGTCTTTAAGTTTTCGACTTTCAAATGCAACCAGGTGATGGTTTTGCATTAGTACCGCCCCTAGTCCTTCTCCTAAAGCGTCACATTCCACTATGAGCGGCTGTGAGAAATTCGGTAGTGCCAAAAATGGACAAGAACTCATAATTGTTTTCATTTTATCAAAGGTTTGTTGTGCCAATTATGTCCACAGTGAATGCCCCTTTCTTTGTGAGATCGGTGAGTGGTGTGGAAAATTGAGAGAACCCCTTAACATACCTCCTATAATATGTGCAAAGGCCTAAAAATCCCTTCAATTCAGTAACTATCTTTGGTGTAGGCCAATCCAAGATAGCTCTCATCTTTTCCATATGAACCTATAACCCTTTTTCACTAATTATATGTCATAGATACAACATCTCCTTCATACCAAACTCACACTTAGACATTTTCGCGTAAAGTGAGTGCTCTTCTAGAATTCTCAATACCTCATCTAAGTGTTTTAGATGTTCCTCCAAATTTTTATTGTAAATTAAAATATCATCAAAGAATACTAGTAAATACTTCTGTAACCGATCCCTGAAAGTGTGGTTCATGCAAGATTGGAAAGTGGCTGGAGCATTGGTGAGTCCAAAAGGAATGACTAGGAACTCATAGTGGAAACAGAAAGTTGTCTTGGAAATGTCCTGATCCCTTACTCGGATCTGATGGTACCCCAATCGAAGATCAATCTTTGAAAATTATTTTGGCACCCCATAGCTCATCCGTTAATTCATCAATCCTGAGAATGGGATACCTATTTTTTATCGTCTTTTTTTAAGTGATATGTAATCAATACACATTTGCAAAGTACTATCTTTCTTTTTAACTAAGACTATTGATGATGCAAAGGGACTAGAACTCGGCCGAATATATCCTAGTTCTAGTAATTCCTTGATCGCCTTCTCTATCTCATCCTTGTATCTCTTGGGATTTATGTATGGAGTGGTTATGACTGCCTGTGTCCCCTCCTCCAACTCAATAATATGCTCAAATTCCCTATCTAGTGGTCGACCAACTGGAAGATCCCAAAATACTTTCTCATGTTTCTACAATAGTGTCTAAATGCAACAAACTTAAATAATAACAAGAAATAATAATAGAATAATAATAACAATAATAATAAACATCAACACACATATATATATATATATATATATAAAATAAATAATAATAATTAATAATGTCTTTACGAAAAGGATTATGTGTTTATGAAGTAATAAATACATTTTTCACGAGAGTTGCAGCGCGATCGAGCGAGTCTATAGAACTTGAAACCCTAATCGTTGAGGGCTTCCGCCGCTGGTCGGTGGCCCTGCACCCATGGATCCGCCTGATCCAGCGTCTGTTGAGGACCATTTCCAGAACATAGTGGCCTCTCTTCCACCCGCTCAGGCTGCTGCGGCCCCTTCTTCACGCTTTGTCAAGCGAGCCGACGTACTAGAAGTGAAACTCTGCTCTATTGCTTCAAAGAGAAAAGCAGTCACCCTTTCTGAGAAAGGTCTCATTGGTCTGTTCACGGGTCTCTGGCCATCCCTGCGTTCAGTGGAGGTCTGGCTGAACCAAAATTGGAGAACCCTAATTCAGGGGGGAGTTCAGCAGATCTTTTGTGGAAAATGATACTTTACTTTCATTTTTGAAAAGAAGGAGGACCGCAATCTGATCTTCAGGAATGGGCCTTACTTCATGGGCCCAAGTGGCATGTACCTGAAAAAATGGGTTCTGTCATTCAACCCAAAAAAGGATATCCCAAAAGCAGTTCCTTTCTGGGTTAAGCTCCCCCATCTTCCTCTTCATTGTTGGAATGAAGAGGACTTTCGAGCAATAGGGAATACCTTGGGGAAATACGTAGACAAGTCTGAACCAAAAGCCCCAATGTTTTCTTGTGCCCGAATCTGCGTTGAAGTTGATCTTGAGAAAGGCCTGTCGGAGTCCATTATTCTCTTCATTGATGGGTGGAATCACCTGCAAACATTAGACTACAAGAAAATCCCCTTCAAATGTAAATACTGCCATGAATATGGTCATTTTGCTAAATCATGCCTGAAAAATCCCGAGAAACCCATCACAGACAGCTCACCAAGCGAGGGTTGGAACGTTGCAAGCGGGAAGAAGACCGCTAAGCCTCCAAAGAAGCAGCTCACCTCGTCAAAGAGTGCCCCCGAAAACAGGTTCGAGACCCTGGCAGTTGAGACAGAAGAAGAAGAAAACCAAGAAGCAAATCCTGAAATGGTCCATCAGCAGGACAACGAACCACCGGCTTCAGTCCCGCAGCATCAGGAAAAGGAAGTTCAAGAAGAGGGTACTAGGAAATCTAAGGAAAGGAAAGATCATGTGTTAAACTCTGAAGGATCTGTTACAAGATCATGGGCAAAAGCAAGCTCAGAAGAAACAACAGATACTTCTGTAGAAGAACAAGAACCGCTCTCCAGAAAAGGAAGAAAGTCTAACAAAGCCATTAGAGAAGAGGAGGCAGCAAGGGAAAAGGCAGCAAGAAAGCACTCTAATTTAGAATTTCTAGTCAAAACTTTGCAAGCAAGCAAATATTTACTCAGTGCTGAAGAGGAAAAAAAGGAGAAAGACAAGGCCCTTAAACAACTCAAAAAATAATGAAAGTAGTCTCCTGGAATTACAGAGGCTTGGGAGGTACACAGAAGTTAGAAGTTATTAAAAGATTTAAATCAATGGTATCTGCCTCAATTCTTCTCATCCAGGAGACAAAAAAATCAGCTGAAGACAGCATTACAACCATTAAAAGCTTTTGGCCAAAAGGGACAGGCCTAGCCACTAATGCAAGTGGAGCCTCTGGAGGTCTTCTATGTTGGTGGAACTCAGATAAGTTTGGAATGATCTTTGCCATAGAAAATAGAAATTGGCTTCTCATAAAACTTGAAAATAAAGAAAATAAAGAAAACAAAGAAAAATTCTGGATTGGGAATGTATATGGCCCAACCATGAACGCGCAGAAAGACAGCTTTTGGACCTCGCTAGAGGAACAATGTGAAGGTAAAATGCTTCTATCATGTTTCATTGTAGGGGATTTCAATGTTACTATATCAGCAGATGAGCGTAGAGGTGGAACAAAGGTGAGGGACCCATTCGGGGAAAGGCTGGAAGATCTCACTTCTCAGTGGGGCCTTACATATATCAAACCAAAAAATGGCATCTTCACATGGAGTAATAAAAGAATTGGACCTGGCCATATTGCAGCCAAACTGGACCGCTTTCTGGTCAGTACTCATCTTCTTAATTCTTATCCAGAAACCAAAATTTTGTGCTCTGTTGTCTCGGATCACAAGCCTATATTCCTTTTCTTCCCTCCGGCAGAAAATCTGGGGCCCCTTCCATTCAGGTTCAATTGGATTTGGCTTGAGATGGAAGGGGTTGAAGATATCATTTCTAGTGCTTGGCATTGCTTTATCCCAGGCTCTCCAGTTTTCTCCTAGGAGCAGAAGTTGAAAAGGGTTAAAGCAGCTCTCAAATCTTGGGTAAAAAATCAATTCCAAGAACCCTCAAAGCAAAAGGAAAAAATCACTAAGGATATGGAAATCCTTCAAGCAGAAATGGAAGTAAGTATGATTACCAAGGAACACCTCATTAAGGAAATAGAACTGGAAACAAACCTGCAGAAAATCTTAAGACAAGAAGAGGAGGGATGGAGGCTCCGCTCACGCATCTTATGGCTTAAAGGGGGAGATCAGAATACGAAATTTTTTCAAAACCAATGCAGGGACAGACAATGATGGAACACTATGAGAGAACTCAAAATAGACGAAGGCACAGTCATTCAAGGGCAAGCGGCTATCAGCACAGAGGTAAGGACTTTTTTTGAACATTTGTATAATGAAGAGGAGCAAGTCCCTCAACGCTTCATGGAAGAAATGGTTTCTGATATTCCCTCCCTCATCAGCCTAGAGGAAAGACTTAGGCTCGAATCCCCCATTTCGGAAGGAGAAGTCAAAAAAGCTATTTGGAGCCTCCACCCAGATAAGGCCCCAGGCCCGGATGGCTTCCCTATTTTTTTCTATAGAACCTTCTGGCCCCTTATTAAGAAAGACATGATGCACCTCATCTCTTGGATGGAAAAAGGTAATATGGGAGGAGCCACCAACTCCACCTTTCTGGCCTTGATCCCCAAAGAGCCTAACCCCACTTCCATCAAAAAATTCCGACCTATCTCCCTATGTAACGCGTCCTATAAAATCTTCTTCAAAGTGCTATCCTTAAGACTCAAGCAAATCATTCCTTCCCTTATCTCCCCAAAACAAGGCGGCTTCATCTCAGGCAGGAAAATCAATGACAACATTCTTTTGGTTCAGGAGGCAATCCACTCCAATTCCAAAAGGGGTGAACCTGGAATGGCCATTAAATTGGATCTAGCCAATGCCTTCGATAGACTGAGACACTCCTTCATCCTTCTGGTTCTTAAGAAGTTTGGCTTTCCACCTGTTTTTATCAATCAAGTTCAAGCTTGCATAATTTATCCTTGGATAGCCCCTCTCATTAATGGTAGACCCTCAAAGTTCTTCAAAGCCTCTCGTGGTGTAAGGCAAGGATGTCCGCTTTCCCCTTTCCTTTATATTTTGGTCACTGACTCCCTTAGCAGAAGACTGCTCAGACTCCAGTCTGAAGGATCTCTCCCGGGTCTTTCCTTCAGGAACGGAGTCTCCCCCATCAACCATGCTTTGTTTGCTGATGACACTATCTTTCTTGGAATAGCTTCCACCCAAATTGCCAGGAACTTTCTCAGCCCCCTTGAACTTTTTATCCGATCCTCTAGAAGCTCAGCAAACTTGAATAAATGCCAACTATATGGGTGGAATTGCCCTATAACAACTCTTCGCAGCATTTCTCAAATCCTGCAAATTAAATCCAATCCTAACTGGACTCATTTTACCTATTTGGGCATCCCTATTGTCAAAAAGTTCTTGGTCTCCTCCATGTGGACCCTGGTTATACAAAAAATCAAATCCAAGACTCAATCTATGGGATCGAAATGGCTAAATCTTGTAGGGAAGGCAGTTCTAATTCAGTCCATCCTCTCTTCTTATCCCATTTATACAAGCTCAATGGTCCTTGCTCCTAAGAATGTCATTAACAGCATCTGCAAAAAAATCAGGAAATTCTTATGGCAGGGAGGAAAAGTCCAGACAAAGAAGTTTCATCTTATAAAGTGGGACACGGTCAAACGAGCTAAAAGTCATGGCGGTCTAGGCATTAGAGACCCAGAGCAAATGAGAAAAGCCATGGGAGCTAAAATGATATGGAGACTAGTTACGGGAAGAAAGGAATGGTGGAAGGAAGTCATCAGGAAAAAATATATCAGAAGGCCCAGGTCAAAAATGTTGCATAGTGCTTTGGCAGGTAAAGGAACTACTCTCTGGCAGTTATGCAAAGCTTCTCTTAACACAATCCTAGAAGACTGTTACTGGATCCCAGGGAATGGGAAAAGGATCAACGTCTGGAAGAGCAACATTTTAGGATAGCCCCCTCGCTCCTCGCTGCTAGGTTTGGCTCCTCTAGCTGAATGGGCGAGTGAGCAGGGGATTATCACCCTTTTCGACCTCTCTCAGTGGGATACGAAGGGACAGTGGATAGGATGGAAGGAGTTATTTCCTCCAACTCACCTGGATAAAGCAGCAGTTTCTCTTCTCTCCTCTCTTCACTGCCTGTCCCCAACGCGAGCTAAAGCAAAGGATCGCATTGGATGGGGAAAATCGGGACAATACACTATTAAAGAAGGATACAAAAAAATAACTATGGAACCGATTGCGGCGGATAGATTATGGAAGAAAGTGTGGCATCCTGATAGCATTCCCAAGGTTAACAGTTTCACATGGATCCTTCTGCATAATAAGCTCTTAACAGCTGAAAATCTAAGGAAAAGAGGCATAATTGGTCCCTCTCGATGTGCCCTGTGCAATATAGATGAAGAAACTACTAGCCATATCTTCCTTCAATGCAAAATCTCCCTCTTAGTCTGGAGGATCGTTCTCCCCTCGAGTCTTAGTCTAAACCTCCCAGGTTCTGTAGCCCAACTCTTTAAGGACTGGTCCAATATTTATCCCGTATCCTTAAGTAAGAAACCAATATTGAGTCATCTCTCGGCCTCTATCCCCAAGAACCTTTGTTGGCAACTGTGGCTCGCCAGGAATAAATCCATCTTCAAGGAGCAAAAAGTTGTCACGGCCCGCATAGCCTCTAAAACAATAGGAATGATAGTTGAAAAGTTTGCCTCGAATAACATCAGCTTCCCCTCACAAGAGTCAATTCCTGAACCTTATTCATCCTGGTGCAAAATTTCCCTAAAAGAGAGGAGCTCCCTTCAGTACAAAAGCTTCAATTATAGTGCAGCCCAACCTTGCCGAACCTTCCCGTGGGAGATACGCTTATTCAGCACTGAATTTAAATCTTGGCTCGGGGAGAAGAACTCTTTTTCCTTCTTCTTTGATGGCGCCTCAAAAGACAACCCAGGGGTGGCAGGAGTGGGGGGGATCCTCCTGGATCCCAGAGGACAAGTTGGCCTCCATTCCACGCAGCTTCTCGACGGTTCCTCCCATTTACTCCGCTGTCCTGCCTTCCCTCCTCCCTCCGCCACGTGGTATAACCTCTACCCACTCCCTCTCTCGGTTTTTGTTGGATTAATGGCTCACTGGTCTTGGGTTAAATGCCCTTCCTCCTCACACGATCCAAGTCCCCTCGACTATTACGGTGTGTCTTCTCCCCACAGCAACATGCAAATTCATTTCGCTCCCTCTCTCGGCTCTGCTTCTCATGAGGTTGCGCGAGTTCTTCTGAATGTAGTTGCAGGTGTTGGAGAAGGGTGGCTGCAATATATCCCAAGGGAATCACTCCCTCTCACCCGATCCTTCATGAAGGAAAGGATTGCTCTCGCAACCTTCTCCACTTGCTCTTGCATCTCCCTCTCCACGTTGTGGAATTCAAACCTCAGCTCTGGTACAACTCTTACGCCTGAAGCACATTCTGGTAATTTGGTGAGAAGCACAGTCTTGGGTTGCCATTGCACAAGGTGGAAGGAAGATGCTGTGGGCACTTTGGTCTGGAAAGAAAGGCAAGGTTCCTCTCTGCAGCAGGAGCTCATAGCGCTCAGTTACATTCTAAGTGGTCTCCCGGCCGAGAACCAGGTTTGTGTCCTCGCTGGCTCTGTTCGTGCCTTGCACAGTAATTTTGTACATATAGATATCTCTCCAGGAGCGGGAAGAATGTCTCAGGCTGGTGAAAGTGCAGGAATAATGGATGTAAAAAAGAACCTTAGGCGTCTGTATGAAATGCTAGCAATTGGCATAATGGACAACAAAGAAATTGCGCGGGAGGTTAAGAGCATAGGGGAAACGGTGAGCTACACCTCTCTGCAAATCAGCAATCACGACGCAAGGATTGATGTTAATGAGAGAAACCTTAAAGAGATAATGGGAAAACTTGACAGGATTCAAGAAAATCTCCAGCGTCTGATTACCATGAACCAGGGTAGCAGGGTGAATGGAAACACTGCAGCAGCTGAGCATCCAATGGAGGAAGAGTCTGTAGTTCAACCCAGGAATTTCAGAGGCAATCCTTAATCAGTTTTCTTTTAATTATGGTTAAATGTTTTACTGTATTTTACTATGTAATCAGTATATAAGGGTATACACTACCCGTGGCATTAGCTGTTTTGGAAAAACTCTGTGTGAAGTTTTTTGGAAAATTCCTCAGATAAGCTTTTTGTGTAGCAATTTTGATCTACATGAACACTTTGTTATGCTACATCTGTACTGAATGGTTGTGCACAACTTTTTTTATTAAAACCCTTTATAGTTTCTATTAAAAAAAAATGTCTTTACGAAAAGACATTACTCTTAATGAAAGGGTGTTCTGCCAAAATATAAATAGCGTGCCCTCAATTGTAAATCATGACTTATCTATCAATTTATACATCATTTTATATCTACGGATATGTGGGTTATTTCATAAATTATGGGTTCATTCCGAGTTAATTGAGAATATCCAACTATGGATGTTACAAGTGGTATCAGAGTGAAGTTACGATTCATGTTTCTAAGGTTTCCCTAAAAAAAAGGACATTGTCTTTAAATAAATAAAAAAGAGGGTAAAAATGAGACCACATGTGGTTTCTTAATAAGTGGGTTTGGGTTTGAATATAAAAGTACATAATAATTGCTACTAAGAAGCAATTTATATTTGAACTTAGGTGGGTAAGGTAACACTCATTCCTCCCAACCACCCAATCTACTAGAATTTTACAAAACTTAAGGGAAAAGAAATATAAAAGTATATAATAATTGCTACTAAAAAGCAAGTGAGATTTGAACTTAGGTGGGGAAGGTAACAATCATTCCTCCCAACCATCCAATCTCTAAGAAGTCTTTATCAACCTTCAAAAAGAAGAAAAAAAATATTATTGTTATTATAATAATAATTACGTAATAATTGTATTAAGTACAATTATTAAATTACAAGAGTAAACAAAAACAAGACAAAATTGAAGAAGACAAGAAGTCAGTCAAAAGGAAAACTAACTATCGTCAAAGAACACCAGAAGTCAAAAACTATGACAAAGTCTAAATCAGAATTGTAGTCCCAACCACAAGTAGCAATTCACAAAGTATTTCACATGACGAAGCTAGATATTTCTAAGGAATTAATGAGTCAAAAATATATGAATTAGAATCTACAAAACCAAAAAAATCATGAAAGATACAGTCGACAATAACGAAGAAATAAAACTATTAATCAAAATCATCAAGGACAAAGATGACAAAATCACGCAAATTCAGACAAAATTAAGATGCCAAGAAGCAGAAAATTGTCGCCTTCAACAACAGATTGAGGAACTCTAGCAAAAAGTGGAAGACTAAAAAAAAGCGCACAAGTTGGAAATTATGAAAGTATATAACACATTGACAAGTAATACTAAAGAAATACACCTATTAAGAAATCATAATAAAATATTAGTTAGGAAGATCAAGAAGTTAAAGAGTACCAAGGATGCATACAACTCGAATGAAGACATCGAAGGAAAAGTACTAGGAAAACAAGAAGAAAATCAATTCCTTCTAAATATTAATCAAGAACTAGAGAGGTTAAAAGAGGACAAAAAGTCGCAAGACGAAAGGTTTGAGAAGATTCAAAGTAAAAAAAATCTACTGGCGAAAAAAATAGTGCAAATCCAGAGAGAAGCATCTAGACTCTCCGAAAAACAAATTCAACTCAAGGAAGTAAAGGCAGTCCTCGCCGCAGTTAAAAATGAAGAAAAACAAACAACACATACACCTTACAGACATCCCAATTATAATCGTCATTTTGACCAACGACAAGGTTAAAATGAGCATTCACAAAAGAGTTATGTTGACAAGCAAACAATTCGACATACTAAGAAACAATTGAGACAACTCGTTTCCCAAAACAATCTCAGAGGTCCAATCAAAATTGATCTGGGATAGACCACAACAGATATGATGCGACAATTATCCTGGGGAATCTGTAATTCGTATCATCGTATCTCATCAAGTGTCGCAAAGGATCCAGAGATGACAGTTCAAGCAAATCAGATGTTGTTGTCAATGAAGCTTCTCTTAAGGAGAAGGCAATGCAACAAACTTAAATAATAACAACAAACAATAATAAAATAACAATAACAATAATAAGCATCAACACACACACACACACACACACACACACACAATAATAATAATAATTAATAATGTCTTTACGAAAAGACATGACTCTTAATGAAAGGGTATTCCGCCAAAATATAAATAACGGGCCCTCAATTGTAAATCATGACTTATCTATCAATTTAGAAATCATTTTATATCTACGGATATGTGGGTTATTTCTGAAATTATGGGTTCATTCCGAGTTAATTGAGAATATCCAAATATGGATGTTCCACTGAATATCTGTTGGATGTTGGGTGTTGTTCTCTGGAGGTTTTCTAAAAGTGACCAAGCACTCTGTTGACCATTCTATGTCACCCTGTTTGAGCATGAACTCCATTCTTTGTGATGATACTACTGGTTTGGGGGGATAAGTGTTCATGCCCCTCAAAACTACTCTTTTTCCATCTAGCCCCTGGAATTCCATTTCCATTGCCCTGTAATCTGTAGTATATTTTCCTATTGAATAGAGTCATTGGAAACCTAATACTACACTTGTATCAGCCATGTTCACCACATAAAATTAGTCTGACATATTGTAGTTTCCTAGTGTGACATTCAGTTTGGGAATCCATTAGTTGCACTCCATGCTAGTATTTTGTGCTACCACTACAATGAATCCCTCAAACTTCTATGTCGAAATACCCCACTCAGCCACCCATGCTGCATCAATGAAATTGTGGGTTTCTCCCCCATCAATCAACACACCTGCCCTATGGCCCTGTACTACTCCTTTGACCCCGAGATTATTGAACCTAGGTACTCTGGATAATGTAGCAATAACTCCCTCTAGTGCTTCTCCCTGAAGTGACTCCTCCTCTACTACCCTCAATTCCTTTGTTGTTTCATGTTTGGATTCCTCCCTGTCACTATATAAATAGACCTCTATATAGGGGGCCTTGGCCTTCCCTGAGCATATGTGACCTAGAACCCATGGTTCCTAACAAGTGAAACACAATTTCTTCCGTCTCAAATCTTTCTTTTTGTCGTCGTCCAACCAAGTTTTCTTTGGCATTTCCTGTTGAAAAGGTTTTATGTCTTTAACTGGAATTTTTTTTAAAGTGGAAACCTATTCTTTGGAACTGAATCTTGTAGATCCCTGGCTCTGCTAATCGCATCCTACAGAGTGGATCATTTGAAGGATTTCACCCACCCCCATAGAGGTTCTGTCAAGGCCTTTGAAAACAACATAATCAACCTGCTCTCCAACACATATGTCACCATAACAGCGACTTTCTGAAATTATGAGATGAAGGCCTCGGTACTACCTGTCTGTTTGAGTTGTGCTAACTCTCTAAAGTGTATCTCTGGTTCCTTCCTGTCAAAACGATCCATGATCCTCTATGTGAACTCATTGTAGGAACTGATGGCGTTGTGACCCAATGACACTAGCTCGTGGTACCACCACTCATGAGCCTCTTCGTCCAACTATAGGGTAGCCAATTTAATGGCATATGTCTATGTCATAGGGTTGATTTGGAAGTAAGTACCAAATTCTGGACCCATATCCTCGCTGAATCTCCATAAGTCCCGTCAAAGTTAGGGATGGTCGACCTGCCCAAGGTTTTCTGCAAATCGTAATTTTTGGAAAATCCCCTGTTAAAGTTTCTTGATTGGTTCCTACTTTTCATGTTGCAGAAGTATGAAAGGAACAAGGCTGCATGGAAATCATCCCCCAAATCTCTGTACTCGTGTAAGTAAGCTCAAAATGGTTCACTAGGTTCTACCGACATGACTAGTCCTGCTACTACATCTGCCAGGAAATGAGGCATAGTAGGTATGTTGGAAGGCTTGTTATATATATGGGGTGTGTTTTGCATATTCGTGTAAGAGTGCTTCCCACTACTACTGGTGGACCCTCTATCTACGGGTGAAAGAGGTATTATGCTATGACCTGGTTTTGGCTTCATAGCTAATCTGTTTATTGCATGCAATACTTCCTTCTGTCCCTTAGCTAGGCCATTCAATGCATTCACCAAGCTACGAAATTCCAATCTATCTTCCTCTTCTCTTGTTCCTTTCCTTCTGTCAGAGTGTATACATGTTGGGTCCATGTCCGAGTTGGTATCTTCTAACTGGATATCCTTAAATTTTTGCTTCTCAATGTACCTACTCTTCCTTCTCCTATAGGTTACAAAAGTGTCCTCTTCTGTATTCATTTACTTCTCATGTTCAAGCCCACAGCTAGCAAGGAACATGCTCTGATAACACTGTAATATCCCAAATACTGATATTCTACTTCTTTAATATTATAGGATTTGCTAGTACACTTAAATGGGTACAAAATATTGAATTTTATTGTGCATGCAAGGTGCCATAACAAAGGCCCTAAAATATAGCAAATTGAAGAAATTATCGGGTGGAAAGTTGAGAAATAAATGGTACACTTACCATTGATATACAAGTTGATGATACTCTAGAGATAAGCTGCATGCAAATAGTGTTGGACAAGTGAGGTAATGGTGCTCCCTTCCTTCATTTGACACCCAACTATAAAGGAGGCTCTTCCCCAGCTAAAGGTGACGGTTTTGGTGAAGGAGGTTTCTGATGCAGGTGAAACCTTTAAAGAATGATGGTATCCCCTTCCCGAAGAGAATGGTCAGAGTATGTAGAGGATTTGACCTCTCAAAGACCCCTAGAAAATCGATCTATCTGTTTGGTTCTCACGCCCCCAGCTGCACGGATCTATTGATAAAAGCTCTAGATGAGACGGAATGATAATCACTCAAGGCAGTGGAGTGGCCCTGATGATGAAGATGAAGCTGTTATGTAGAAGAGAAACTGGGATTCAAAGACGCAACAAATACTTCTGGGGTTTTCCAGCTATTCCCAGCTACACACGTGAACCTGGAAACAATCTTTCAGTGGATACTGAATTAGTGGATATGGATAAATAAGATGCATACCGTTGATAAACCTGGATGGTCTATCTTGAAAGAGACTAGGGAATATGGTTGCACCGTCGAACCCTCATTAGCTGAAGAGTGTCGAACCCTCGTTAGCTGAAGATGTCGGCTTCAACCCCAACTGTTGTGGCTGCATGTTGTGCTGCTACTCAAAAACTTCAAATCAACAATAATAATAATAGATACCTCCTTTAGTCCAATAGCCCTTCTTAAATCAATCATCATGCGCTTTTAGGGTTTATGCTTCACTTTTGCATGCATGCAATTCTAATTTTATGTTGACTTTAAGCCTAAAGAAATAAGGCTTCATTTATCAGACTGAGGACTTTAATATTGAATGAGTGTCCCTATCTGTTCTAAGTGTCTAATGTCCTTAGATAATTCCCTCTTACGCAATACCCACTCTAACCTAAGGGAATTAAGTAGGTTAGCGGGTGTTTTGGTGCTTAATTATAGAGGACATTAGAAGAAATCTCAAGGAACATGAAAAGAATTATGCAACCCCCAATATTTTTACACTAGGGTTAGGGTTGGATCCTCGTAGTTCTCCCTTCAACACCAATAATAGATAGGAGTCAAACTGTCTACATTGCCTCATTTGAGGTTATTTGAGCTTCATTGAGTTGCGAGTCAAGTATTTTGAATGAATGTACTTCTAGAATGTCAATGAAGCCTTTAATATACCATGTAACCTGCACAAGAGGTGGAAGTTATACATAATATACCTGTAGACCGATATTTGACAAAGAAACTTGGGGAATATATTTGACTACGTAAACGTATACCTAATATACTTGTAGACTGATATTTGACAAAGAAACTGGTGAAATATCTTTGACTATGTAAACTTGATAGTATCTTTGGATGTTGTTTCCACGAAGTTGCAGAAGGCACAACCCCAGTTAACTATGGGTTTCAGCTCCATGAATTTTCCATGCCTCACAAATGTTAAATTTACAAGTTGAGTGAGTAAGAGATTCCATCCAAAGTATTCTTCTATTCCCCCCCATTAGCACACAGCTTCTTAATGGATGATCAACGACCTATGCCTGTACAGGTGTTATTTATGCTTCTATGGGGCTTCCAAAACGTGAGGCAACGCAACTCCTAAAAATGAATTTCCTTACTGCTACCAACTCCACCTTTGTTATTGGTATCTCCGTTGTTGCTGCGAATGATGCCTATGCAACAACTAGTGTTTCTCATTGTTAGAGCAAGGCTATTCTAAAAAAAACACGGGCTTAACAATAAAGGTGCTTGCTTAGAGTAAAACCAACCAGTTTGTCTTGTTAGAACATTAGAGCAAATACACTGGGTTGAAAGAAGGAGAAGCTGAAAACTTAAGCATGAAGGCTCTAGCTATGGGAGAAACAAATTGAGATTTTGAATTGCACTTACCTGAGGCTACTAGTTTGCAGGTCGTAGCGTATCAACATATGAGCCTATCTTTTAGATTTTCCTTTTAATATTGTGTGCAAATTGGGACCCAATGCCCATGTTTTATGTTTTCCAACATATAAAAGTTGTCACTACCAGCATTGTCATGGTTCACACAGAGAATATTGAAGCTATATGCAAATTTTATTCATGCAAAACTGATTACAAGTGATGCAAGTTGAAGAATTTTAATATTTGTTAGATAAATAAATTGGTCTGCCATTTCCCGACAAAGAATTTTCATATTTGTACAAAATTAAAGTTAGTTCATACATAACATATTGAAGCTATATATAAATGTTATTCATAAAAAAACTGATTACAAGTGATGTAAGTTGAAGAATTTTAATATTTGCTAGATACATAAACTGTTTTGCCATTTCTTGAGAAAGAATTTTAATATTTGTACAAAATTGAACTGTTCCTTTAGATCGAAAACCATTAATTTGGATCTATAGGAGTTAGGAGCAACACCATTGGATTTGTGGAGGTAGGATTTCATGATATTACCTGTGGACATTGTAGCCATGACCACGACCTGATGTATAGATAATTTATGACAACAAACAATCTTTTTTTATTTGTTTTCATTGTTTTGAATAAAACTTTTGCAAAAGTTTTTATGAGCTTACTAAAGGCCAAATCTGATCATGCGACAAGCAACTGTTAACAAAGTTCAACGAAAAAAAAATTCATAGTAGACATATTATAATAATAAATCAATTAGATTGTTAAACTCTTGATTATTAAAACAACAAACAAAAACTTTGTATATAATATATAATATCAATAAGTATCAATGTTTTTCTTATTATCAACATAGATATTCTTAATTATAAAGAAAATAAACAAAAGCCTTATATATAATATTAATGAGTTCAATGTAGATTTTCTTAATATCGAAGTAGATATATTTTTATGAATATCAAATTGAGTTGCATAAAGTGTTGATGAATTCACTTAAACCTTGGTTTCTCTCAAGTCCTTAAAATTAAGATGTTATGTCCATGTTCGTCATTTGCATTGGAATGATAATTGAAATGTGTGAACTCTACTTAAAGTTTGTATTCTAAGTAAACATTCTCAGAGAAATGAAATTGTTTTTTTTGCAATAAATTTTAGGCTATCACTTCTTTTCAATTATTAATATCATAAAATATAAATGAGGTATTTTAATTTTTTTTTAAACTCACCACAACCTAAGAACTCACTTGATTGAGTCACATCCTGCTATTAGAATGAAACAAACCTAGGAAAACTATCAAGGGAAATAAGTAGGAAGATATCATTGATTTTTGCTATATGGTGAGATAAGTTGTACCCAATGTGGACACGTATTAAGTATTGTTTGGCATAATTTATCATCATAAAACAGAATAAAATAAGAAGTAAAGAAAAAATTAAAAAAATGGCACCTTGAAGCCATGCATTGGAATCCCCAATTACCAAGGAAATATTAATCCATGAGGGAGTGGTTTCATTTTCTTTTGGTTTGGTTCCAATTTTTTTTGTTTTGATAATGTAAAGAATTAAATTTAAAAAACATCAAATATAGATTGTAAGAAATTAAATTAACAAAAAACATTAATTGGAATCCCAACACAAGGAATTTATAAGAAGTAATTTGTAAGCCAATAATCTCCATCTTTTCGAACATATAATAATGTAAAGATATGAACCCATCTCAATTATATCTTAATAAAATTGACTTTGGATAGCATAAGTAGTCTTAATACATACTAGCTTATTAATATAGTTAATATTAGCAAAACAACAAAATTAGAATGGAGTTGACTACTTTAGTTGCACTGAAATGAAATGAGAGAAGATTCATAAGGTTGGGTGGTGATGCATGATTGTGCAGTGAATGCATATGATGTATAATCTGCACTAGAGCATGTTCATATCTGATTAAAAAAAATTATTTAAAACAATATATAAGCTCATTCACAATTTTTAAAATTTTATTTATGTAAATACAATTGATGATTAAATTGATTAAATTGTATCTGGAAAGCATTTTATATCAGTGTAAAAGATTCAGGTTCAAATCAACTACCATTTTACAATAAGGAATGATAGCTTCAAAAATAACATCACAAATTAGGAATCTCTTCATTGGATTATTTTATGTTATTTTTTTATAAATACTAATTATTAATTTTAAAAAAGAAGACTAAAAGTCTGATAAAAGAAAATAAGAAAAAATAATTATAAAAAGTAAAAGAGTAAAATGTTAAAAAATCAATTATTACAACAGGAAAGGCCTAATTTCAATATTGTTTATTTAATGCATTGTAATGTGATGGGGTTGGTAATTATTCTGAAAATAGTATTTCCCAATGTAAATAAAGCACATATTATATCTGATAAATTAGACATATTATATATGATAAATTAGATTGTTCAGAGTTCCAATGGATTAGTAGTTTTGGTCGCCTTGTCATACCTCTCAACAATGCCTTTTCGACCTCAAATATGCACATAAATCTTGAGGCTGTGGTATAACCTCTTGCGATAGCTTTGAAATGGAGCCAAACTCCACCTCCATCGTATTAACACAACTAAATTTGGATTTTTTTAAACGCTTGAGCTTGAAGGAATTTTAAAAGTTTAGGATAATTTTGAATGCTTGAGCTTGAAGACATTTTAAAAGCTTTGCTAGAACATATATTTTTTCTTTTTTTCACCGGAGAGAGGCGAATCAACTATACATTTTGAAAGATGGTGATGAAGTCCGATCAAGTCCTTAATATAGACAGGGACGACCTCGCATACATCAAGAAATAATGAGGTCCTCATGATTAGAAAACAATAGAGATGTTAAGTGATTAGTAAATGTCTTACAAATGTCGAGTATAGTTTATAACTCTAAGGGTTCATCCTCATTAGTTGTCAAGCCTCCTCTATAACAACAAGCTCACACTTTATTACATCAAAAAGCTAATAACTTGTGTCAATGTCGAAGTTATTTGGACTTGTCCAGACTAATCAGTAATTGCTAAAGTCTACAGAGGTGTACATACACTACCCCTCTAGATTTGAACCTGTGACCTTCTAAGAGGAAACACATGCTCTTAACCATTAGACCCACTCATACTATATGCACATGTGAAAAGTCCATTGTACAAGTTTCAAATCAGTTAATAACGGCTTCCAAAGTATCGGCAACCATTGAGTTCAGGGAACTAATGGTGAAACAAGACCCCAACTCGTTCCGGTATTTAATTTCATTGCAGTTATTCACATCTATTATAAAATATCAAGCTTAATGATCACTGTAAATGCGGGCCTGAAATGTTGCAAATTGGTTTTCTATTTATAAATTGGTTTTCTCTTTGTGGGTGAAGAAAGCTAAGAAATTTGTGGTGAAAAAATATGAGAAGACTAATTGAGTCCATCATCATGTGGTAAGCTAAAACCTGCACTGTATTTTGATTAAGTATCATAGGGCATACGTATGCATTTTGTTTTGTGAATTTTGCAAATGAGCTCTTGGGAAGGGGCTTGCTAACTTGGGGTGCTAACGATGGAGATGGTAGCAGGACCAATCCTAAAATGGGATCTTCAAATACATGACGATCTGTTCTTCTATGGTGAAAGTATCCGTTGGAGGTTTTGTTCTCCTTCCTCACCGCAAAGTTATATTGCCTATCAATAGTCAATTACTAATATTCCACTGTTAAATTGTTTGGTACTATGTTATTATGAGATTGAGTAGTGAAAGTTGCTACCATTTAAGCTACCTGGGAGAGCCAATGGACTATTGCATTCTGTATTGATGATGGAGAAAGCCCAAACACTAATGGAAGCAAACATGGTGGGGGTACTCACAAATTCCACGCAATGGTAAAGGTAAGGGCCTCTCTTATCATAAAAAAAATTAGTGGGGATTAATTTACATTCTCTGTCTATACATGAAGCATCTGAAGTAGATTAATTTTTCCCAGATGGATCTTCTAAAACTATATCACAGAGAAAAAGAGGGATAGAACCAATCAAACAAGGTCTATAGTTTGTATACGATAGTAGTGGTTATGTGGTAGATTGTATATAATCTAAAGGACATTAATGACTTGAAAACAAGTTCTAGTGGTTCATATTTTATATTATTTCCTGTACAAGCAGGTTGTTCATTGCATTTGTTATCGGAGTCAGGTTACAACCTTCTAATATGTTGGTTTCTATTGTGAAGGGAATGGCTCTTCTGTCTCTTACAACCATGTTTCAACAATTCAGAGCACCTCCATGTAGTGTTGATGCAGGGACTCTGTGCAGGCTTGCGTCAAGAGGTCAAAATGCTTTACTCTATTCCTCATTTATATGTATGACCATTGGTGTAGGCGATATCAGACTGTGTTCAATAGCTTTTGGAGCAGATCAATTCGATTACACAAGCTATAAGGTTAGTGATAAGGGGAAGAATGTTTCTAGTGTAATCCAAATGCAAAAAAGTCTGCATTCGACTGTCTACTTACTATCCATACTTTGCAAATTTTATTTGACAGTCACTATTTAAAATGAACTTAAATATTTGACCATAATTTCAATTTTTATGCAAATTGTTAAAACTACCCAATGGAAGCAATGGCTACAAGCAACGGCTAAAGACTTACAGGTACTCAGCTTTCTCAAGATTTGCAGGTACTCATCTTTCTCAGTCTTCACTTGCAGGAACTGCAGAATCATTGTTTGGGAATTGCACTCAACCGTTACAACCACTACAAATATCTGACTCCAAGGTATAGTAAAATCTCAAGGAAATTAAACATATTTCTAAATTTTTGTGTGTATTATTTGAGGTAGACTCACTTTACATTTAGTATAGAAGCAATGCCCAATGTTCCAGCCGAATCAATGATTAAAATTCACTCGAAGCGTGCAGTTTGATATAGGTAATTGATATAACAGTGCATCTGTTTCATTGTCTAAGAGAGAGAAAAGGACAGGTTTAAACCTGGCACTGATAGGTAATGCTTATCATTTTACTTTTGTCTATTCATTTTTAGAACTGCATTCCTGAAAAATTACAATTGCATTCCCCAGAAAATTACAACTGACTGATTATACTTTTGTATCCAAGTGTCACTAGCATGCAATAGTTTCAGGTGCATGAAATAACTACACAACTAAAAGAGTTGGGACTTCACACAACAACTGAAAGGTAATCAATACTTGTAGAAGCATTCGTAGTAAAAAATCGTAGAAGCACTAAAAGTAGCCATATCACCTGGTTTGGTTTGTCTTTTAACAAAAGGATGAATTTTATGTTTGGATTTGATAGTCTTTCCCTTATCCTTACCCTTAGCCATGCCCGAACAAAGAATCTTCCTTCCCTATTATCATTGCTTTTACCTTATCTAGAGTCTTCCTTCGTTGCTTTTACCTTAATCGCAAAGATCTAACATCATACATAATGTTGAAAACATTTAATGTTCCTATCATGTATATGGCTATTCAGAGATTCATTTGTATAGCGTGCTTCCTTGCCTAAGGATCAGGTTGAATTTAATATGGCAATCAATTATTTTTATGAATTTAGATATTTTAGAAAACCTGTAAAGTGAAATGAAGAGATATGGCATTTCGACAAGGAATAAGGAATAAGCTAGCTATGGAGCAAACCTTCCTCCATTGGACGGAGGAGGAGCAAAGTCAACGATGGAGGAAGGTTTGCTCCATAGCTAGCCCACGCCTTTCGACAATGAAACCTCCTCCATGGTTTTCATAATGGCAATGAATATTTGGAACCTCCATGGCTTTCATAATGGCATTGAATTATTTTTATGAACTTATATATTTTTAAAAATCCTTAATAAAAAATATGACATTTTGACAATAAAACCTCCATAGTTTTCATAATAGCTCTAATTAAAATCTATAATTAACTATTTGGACAATGCACTTAATTTATATCACACGGCCCTACTCACCATAATTTAATTCAACTCATTAAAAGCAACGACCCCATCCACTCCAACCGAGTCTCATGCCACGACTCATAAAAAAATAAAACCAAACCAAGTCCCATGCACAAATAATATTTGAACGTTCGTATATCCGATTCATATTATTATGGACTTACTTTTATGAAATTCCTATGGTTCACTCTCTTGATATATTAACTATTCATCTGATTCGAATGTATGTAGCATTTAACAAATGTATGTCTTAAAGTGTTTCTGTTAATTCAAATTTTCTATTTATTTAATACTTTTTAAAGGATATGTTTTTAGATGTTAAAAGTAATTTAAAAATTTGTAATATTTAAAATGCATAATTATATGGTTAAAGAATGTGGTTTAATCTAGTCTAAAATGAATATTTTTAATATTATGTTACTTTCTACATCATAGTATAGGATTACAATGTAATAAAAGCTTTTAGGTTTATTATAATACTTTATAATATTTTTATTTACATTTACATAATATGTATATAGTTTTTTACATTATAAAAAATTATAGACGATGTGAGCTTTTCTCGACGGCATCTAGTGGGCTCCGGGTGCAAATCATCAACGGAATAGCTTACTCTGGTATTAAGCCTAGATACCATAACATCCGTGCGAAAATCCAAACACATGTAGTTTAATTGTTGATTGTCATCATTTTTGCTTGGTATTAAGCCTAGACACCATAGCATCCGTGCGAAAATCCACATACATGCAATTCAATTGTTGATTGTCATCATTTTTGCTTGGGTATTAAGCCTGAACACCATAGCATCCGTGCGAAAATCCAATCACATGCAGTTCAATTGTTGTTTGTCATCATTTTTGCTTGGGTATTGAGCCTGGACACCATAGCATCCGTGTGAAAATACAAACACATGTAGTACATGGAGACGGCATGGGTGGTCCCCTCTGCCGACCGTGATGGGACAAGTTTGTAACGTTAAAGGATACAACCCGAGTTCTGCGTATTCAGCCGAAATTTTGTTAATTGCCAAGAAATATTAGGATTTTTTTTTCAAACGGATCCCACCACCAAGATATTGTCGATAATCTATACGCGACCCTTCAGCATGTCAACAGGCGCCACCTATCCAAAACACCCCACCACCTCATGGATAGAAACATGCACGACTCTATTGTACTCCTGGCTTTTGTGATCACTATTATGGTTTTTTTTCTCTCAACCTTGTTTCTTGATTTCTTCACTTTGTTCTTGCGTCAAAATGTTCAAAAGCAAGTTACAAGAATACATACAGAAGAATTCCTTTCCATTGCTTGTATATGGCACTTCAAATGATGGCGATGACCATCTTCACCAACTCAATTGCAGTGTGACAGTAAACAATGTACAATATAATTTGGTGCCAGGGTTTAAACACAAGAAGGAAGCAGAGAACGTTGCAGCTCGGACAACGATTGAGCATTTGCTTAAGCATGGATTAGATACCCAGTTTGGAGTAAGTTTTTTTCTACCCAAATACTCAAAATGTTTTGATGGTCCATGAAAAATGTTGCATCTGATCTGTATGGTTTTCTTATATTTTTCTCTGAAAATTTATGCAACAGAAGTTTGAGACTTATTCACCTTGTTTATGTATGGTATGGTATATACAAAAACATGGCTTAAAGCCAAAACCCAATATAACCCAAACAATGTTTTCATTCTGTTATGGGAAATTATTTCCATTTTGTTCATTTTCTTGCCAATTCTAATGACTTTGAGCATAATGGAGTATTTTATTTCTAAAAACCAATCAGGAGACAGGAGAGCATAAACAGTTCCTCAATGGCCTTGCTACAAAGAAGAACGTCCCACTTCCTACTTATCAATTTACAAAGGAAGGAGAAGCACATTGTTCGGCCTTCACAGCAACTATAGAGATGAATGGGGATTTCTACACTGGAGCTCCTGGGAAGAATAAGAAGGAAGCTGTAGGAAATGCTGCATATGAAGCAATTCGGTCAATTCACACCCAAGATTGTGAGTTGTTGTGAATAGAAAATATACTATTTGCATTCTCCTTAGTTGTCTCTATGTTATTTGTAATATTGGTAATCATTCTCTCAACAATGCTATATATATTTGTTAATGCCACTAATCTGTTAGTCTCTTTTCAGCGAATTTGTTTACCCAGTTTGAACTTCAATATGTAAATAAACGAATCAATGACTTTAAGCAACTTACTAAAGAATGCAGTACTGAAAATGGTAAGCCAAATATGAATTTTGCAAATGTTGGTTCAGCACCCGTAGAACAACCTAAACAGGAGTACCCTATTCTGGTGGAACAACATCGATTAGAAGAGGAGACGAGAGACATCTATCAAGATAAGGATTATGGATCGACGTAGCTTGAAGGGAAGCATGAAACCAATCAAGATGTTGTTTTAACAGAATCCATTGGCACGAGGAGTAAAAGAGAGGACGATAATGCAGAACAAATATTTGGGAGAAAGAAACAACTTAAAAGGAAAAACAAGGACAAAAAGAAGAAGATCAATGGCACAGCTTGATACAGTTAAGAGTGTGTTTCGTTACAATTGCAATGCATGGTACGTGACAGTGTAAAATTGATTGATATTTCCAAATCTCTGATTTTATTGATATTTCAAAATCTATGATTTTATATTAATTATTATTATATTTCCTTTAATAGCGGATTTCATAATTTATGTCATTTGACCCGCTCACACTTCTAGACATCATTTAAATGGCCTTTATGTTTTGAAATTCTTTAAAAAAACATCTAGGAGATGTTTCCTAAGAGTTTTTCATACTTGTTTTCATGTTGGAAAATCGTTTTGATTCCTGGTTTGTTACATATACTTTATTTTGAAATTATGTTTAGTGTGTATTGTCACAACTACATTGCATGGTACGTTACAATTCAAATTTATTGATATTTACTTTCAAGCACGTTTGACATTTGTCTTGCACATACAGTGCAACACATAATTAAGACTTGGGGCATTATTCTTATATACTAAGACAAAGATTCCAAAATCATAGAAAATTTTCCAAAATGCAGTACAATTCCACAACTTTTCTTTTTTTCCAAAGCATAGAAAATTTCATATAATATCTTGTAGTGAAAGGAGACAAGAATTTTAGATAAGATCTTGTAGTGAAAGGAGCCAAGAATTGCATCACACTGTGAATCATCTATGCTACCCACTTTGGGTTGTCTGGGTGGTTCATTGGCATTTCCCATCACATAAGGCTTCTTTTTGGGAAACGCAAACACAATTTGTGACTGGGGACCCATTTAAAAAAATAGTTATTTTTTCCAGCAAGTGGGGCTAGCTGGCGAGATAGAAAACTAAACCAAATACAAAACATGAGTTTATCATTTTGAAAGACTGCTTATCTGCTATAAGAGCCTATAATGCTCTTATTTCTATATGTATGCCAGGAAGAATTGAAAAACCTAAAGTATCTAGAGTTGTTGCTAACATAAAAGTCCTCAAAGAGTAATTTCCAAATGCTTTGATCATCATCAAAAAGTTGTTGATGTATTTGTAACTTCGGAATGTATTCCCTTGTATATCTTATGTATTGTACCCCGATGTTCCTATCGAGAAGTATCAGTAATGTAATTGAGTCATGTCATACCCCGATGTTCCTATCGCGAGAATCAATAATGTAAACAAGTCATGTAAAGTCATAGATGTTAACCCTCCTAGTTGATCAGGGGTTAAATTCCCCGCACTTGTGGGGCACTAGGGTTATTAGACTCTCCTATAGAAGTCGGCCCTGGTAAGTTATTGTCAAGTCGAAAACTAGTATAAATAGAGAGTAGGCCTCTACATTTATCACACAGTCACTCACACTTAGTTGTAGCTCATGAGTGAGAGAGGAGCTGGGATAAGAGAAAGAACAGTTGTCGGAGATCATCTTATTGTCTTTGGGTTTTACTGCTGCTATTGGTGCTTATTCTATCTCTGAGGAAGTTGTGCTTATGGTTTCCTCGAGGAAAATCTTTGTTTCTATTGTCTCTTGTGATTGATTGTTGTGCATGTTATTCTGTTAGATAAGATCCTAAGATAATACTGTCTAAATTGATAAAAATCTAACATGGTATCAGAGCTAACCTGAGAATAAGACATTGTGCAACTGTGGAAGCTAGGGATTCTTACTTTTTGGGTCTCTCTCCACAATCCCTCAGCAAAAGGAGGCTAGGTTGAACCTCCATTGAAGGGCGCATCTTGCTGTCGAAGTAGAATCTGATTCTGAGCATTTTTCAGTTTTTGACCTACCACTGCATTGGGAAATTATGGCTTTTCACTGAAGAGGAATTTTTTAGTGAGCCCAGGCTAGGATTGCTCTCCTCCTCAAAATCAAAGTTTCGAGACAAAAATTGAGGTTTTTGGTTGGGTATAACTCTGGGAAAGTTAAACCCTAATCTTCACTAGAACCAAAAAACCAGCACTGCAGAAGATCAACTCCAAATCCAGTTTTCAGCTTCTCAAATTGGTAAGATCTAAATCTTTTGTATTTCCATATAAGGTTATCAATTAAGATGTCTCATCACACCAAGCTTGATGAAAATATTGAGGGAGCCGATAACTTTCGAGCCTAGAAGTATAGGATCTCCCTGGTTCTGGAAGAAAATGAGTTGGACTCTTACATCAGTGAAGAGGTTCCAGTTCCAAAGGGAGATGAGGCTAAGGCCTTGCACAAAAATAAAGTGGTCATGGCTAAGAGGATTATTGTTGATTCAATCAAGGATCACCTTCATACCACAGGTGTCCTCCCTAAAGACACCTAAAGCAATGTTTGATGCCTTAACCAAACTATTTGAAGGAAAGAACATAAATCAGAAGATGACTTTGAGGAACCAGTTGAAGAGTGTGAAGATCCAGAATGTGGAGACCATACAGTCATACTTTGCAAGGGTCTCAAAGATAAAAGAACAACTTGAAGCAGTGGATGAGGAAGTGGAGAATCTGAGAAACTATGATGACCACCTTGAATGGTCTCCCTAGGTCATGGGACTCCTTCATTCAAGGGATTTGTGCTAGAAGAAAGCTAGTTGCCTTCAATAGACTGTGGGAGGAATGCTCACAAGAAGAAGCTCAGATAGTAGCCCGAGAAGAAAACATGGGAAGTGAATATCAAGCTCTCGCAGTACACTCCAAGAAAAGTAAACATGGGAACCAATGGCCAAGTTCTTATTTGGCCAAAGGGAAAGACTATAGATGATGCAGTTGTGATTGGAGAGCAAGAGGGAGGATTATACAAACTGAAGGGCCAACCAGAACAAGCTTTGGTCCATGACTCAGTAGAACCAAATGAACTTTGGCATAGAAGGCTTGCACATTTTCACTGTAGAGCACTACCACTTGCAAGCAAATTTATTGATTCAAAATCTTACAGAATATACTTCCTAGGATTCAAGAAGATCGACATAAGAAGAGACGTAACATTCGATGAAGATTCAGTTTACAACAAATCCACAAAGAGACCAGTTGAAGACTCCAAAGAAACAGAAGTACCCAGAATTCAAGATACAACTATGAAGGATGCAAATCAAGATGAAGATCGAGAAATAGAAGAACCCCAAGAACTTGTATATCCACCCCAAGAGAATAATTCTCACAAGAGGAAACGTGCATGGGTACGAGAGGCTATCCAAGGTGTAGAAAGATATGGGGCTCCAGAAGAAATGCATAGATAGAGGAAAAGAACCAGGTCCTGCTTTGGTTATGTAGCCATACTATGTGACATCATTGATAAAGAACCTTCCAACTATGAAGAATCTTCTTCATAGTTGATAAAGAACCTTCCAACTATGTGACATCATTGATAAAAAACCTTCCAACTATGATGATCTTCAGTTGGATGCTACTTGTATATATTGCGACAACTAGAGTTGTGTGAAGCTATCGGAGAACCCAGTGTTCCATGACAAGTCGAAGCATATCGAGATCAAATATCACTATATCATGGATATGGTGCAGAGTGGAGTAGTGAAGCTCCGATATGTTGCAACAGACGAGCAGATAAATGATGTGTTGACCAAGCCATTGGCCAGAGTGAAGTTTGAGTACTTCAGGGAGAAGCTTGGTGTTCTCCAGATCAAGGTTCCCTCCCAGGGGAGGTGATGAGTCTAAGAGACTTTTTGACATGGTAGGATTGGTTTCTTCTATGGTTAGATATAAGTGCAAGAGCCTTTCTGACATGGTGGCAGGCGGGTCCTCCCATGGTCAGATGTAAGTGCAGAGCCTTTTTGACATGGTGGCAGGCGGGTCCTCCCATGGTCAGATGTAAGTGTAGAGCCTTTTTGACATGGTGGCAAGCGGGTCCTCCCATGGTCAGATGTAAGTGCAGATCCTTTCTGACTGGGTCAGATGTAAGTGCAGAGCCTTTCTGACTAGGTCAGATATAAGTGTTGAGCCTTTCTGACATGGTGGTAGGCTAGGCCTCCCATGGTCAGATGTGAGTGTTGAGCCTTTTCGACATGGTGGCAGGCTGGGCCTCCCATGGTAGGATGTGAGTGCTGGGTCTTTCTGACATGGTGGTAGGCTAGGCCTCCCATGGTCAGATATAAGTGTTGTACGAGCCTTTCTGACATGGTGGCAGGCTGGGCCTCCCATGGTCAGATGTGAGTGTTGGGCCTTTCTGACATGGTGGTGGATGTGTTCCTCCCATGGTCAGATGTGAGTTTTGGGTGTGCCTTTCTGACATGGTGGTGGATGTTTTCCTCCCATGGTCAAACGTAAGTGTTGGGCAGGCCTTTCTGACTGGGTCAGATATAAGTGCTGAAGAATATGAAAACCTACATGGAGGCTAGGCCTACAACCAGCATGAAAAATGGCTGGCTCTGTAGAGATTCCTATGATGAGTAGAACTGAGAGATAGCACCAGTTGATTGAGATAGTGGAAGCATTGATGATGATGATCCAGTGATGATCCAATTTCGTTGATGATTCAATGATGATCCAGCTTTGATGATGATCCAGTGGTGATCCAGTTTCGATGATGATCCAGTGATGATCCAACTTTGATGATGATCCAGTGATGATCTAGTTTTGATGATGATCCAGTGATGATCCAGACTTGATCCAGAGAAGAAGACTTATGCTGATGAATTGTGTTAAGAGAATACCTTCCTAGTTAAGAGGGAGATTTGATGTATTTGTAACTTCGGAATGTATTCACTTGTATATCTTATGTATTGTACCTGGATGTTCCTATCGGGAAGTATCAGTAATGTAATTGAGTCATGTCATACCCCGATGTTCCTATCGGGAGAATCAATAATGTAAACAAGTCATGTAAAGTCATAGAGGTTAACCCTCCTAGTTGATCAAGGGTTAAAGTCCCCACAATTGTGGGGCACTAGGGTTATTAGAATCTCCTAGAGAAGTTGGCCCTAGTAAGTTATTGTCAAGTCAGAAACTAGTATAAATAGAGAGTGAGCCTCTCTATTTATCACATAGTCACTCACACTCAATTGTAGTACATGAGTGAGAGAGAAGGAGCTGGGATAAGAGAGAGAACAGCTGTCGAAGATCATCTTACTGTATTTTGGTTTTACTGCTATTATTGGTGCTTATTCTATCTCTGAGGAAGTTGCGAGGTTTTCTCCTTTATGGTTTCCCCGAGGAACATATTTGTGTCTATTGTCTCTTGTGATTGATTGTTGTGCATTTTATTCTCTCATATAAGATCCTAAGATAATACTGTCTAAATTGATAAAAATCTAACAAAAGTGGGTGGAATTGGAGGAACCTTTGAAACAGAGGTCTCAGTTGGGGTTTCTTCTACTAAGAAGACTCCATAGAAAATCTTTGCTGTCACATCTAATTACGGATCTTGGTTCTTCAAATCAGTCTGAATGTCATTTAGTTTTTTTGGATACTATTTCTTCAACCCAGTTTGAATGTCATTTAGTTGAGTCACATTTTGTTTTTCCAACAAAGCTTTACCCATCAAAGCCTCCATGTGCCAATACAAGGTGATAATTTTGGATCCTGTTTTTTCAACTCAATCTGAATGTCATTTAGTTGAGTCAACTTGTGTTTTTCCAATAGAGCTTTACCCATCAAATCCTTCATGTGCCAATAAAAGGTGAGATGATAGTCTTCAGATATTTGGTATCCCTGCTAATAGAGGTACCCGTTTCAGGAATCCAATTACCCATGATGCATCTGATCTTGCCCTTGTACATGAATTCCCTCTCTACCTTCACATCTTCCTCATCCCATGAAATATATTTTTGAATGTGCATCGGGATTTATCTTAGATAGGCAACGACATCTTCCATAACCTCCTTCCTCACCCTACTAGTATTTAAAATAAAAATTCAAATACGAGTATTTACAACCATGCTTTTTCTAAAATATTATTTATATCAGTTCAAATCGTCACCATTTAGTAGATAAATCATGTTGTTTATATCAATTCAAATGGTAACCATTTAGTAGAGAAGTCGTTCCATGCTTCAAAAATGAATGTGTGAATGTTGTTTTTGAAATTAACAAAATTCTCAAAAACTTGTTGGATTAGCTTTGTGTAGGCTTTTTTACAGCTTGTACAGAAAAGGAAAAATTGTAGCAAGTGGTTTAGGGATTTATGGGTTTAAGAATCATGGAGTCTTTTAGTGTATCTTTCATAAATGCATTGTTTGAATAGATTTTGTGTTCACAAAATTTCATTGCAGTTATGAAGAAATGACAAAATTTTGATTTGTTTGTTATTTGTGGATGCATATTTTCCTTTGCTAAAGAATTTTGTAGTTATACTTAGATTTTTTTTTTGTAATAAAGTCATTGTTTAAATGGATTTTGTGTTTACAAAATTTCAATGCCCTTGTGAAGAATTAACAAAATTTTGATTGGTTTATCATTTGTAGACACAAATTTTCCTTGTTGAATTTTAATGAGTATTTTCTAAAAAGAAGGTTATGAAGAATTGACAAAATTTTGGTTGGTTTGTTATCCGTGGACGCATATTTTCCTTGTTGAATTTTAATGAGTATTTTCTAAAAATAATAGAAAGTATGAGACCTTAGCTACAAATACAGGTTTGATGTTTTGTATGTTGAACTTTTATGTTCTTTTAGTTAAAATTTTAACTTCTTTTAAAATAAATTTCTATTATTAATGATGTTTTTTTAATCTTAAAATACGTAGTGATTCATTGAGTTGTTTTTATTTTATTTTATTACAATGTATTTTTGTGAGTCTTGTTATTGATTTCATCAAAGTTAAAAGTTTTTCATTGTATTTGTGTTCATGTTAATGTGTTTTAATGATTAGAAAAACTAGGTTGTAAAAAATGAGTTTTAAATTCTATGCTAGGTAATAGCTGATAACTTTCTGAGTTTTGTAGGATATTTTATGTTCATTGAAAATATACTAAAAAGGATTACTTTCAGAGTGTGGTAGAATATTTCTGTCAATTACAAATCTTGAATAAAATTGTAGCTACTTGCTCATGTTAAGTAGTAGTGCTAAGTCCTTTGAGAACATCTTGTTACACAATATTATGTGTTTCATCTACTTTGACATCCTCCAAATTGTTTAGCCCTTGTATTTATTTTTTCCATACCTTTGATTTAAAAGGATTTTGGTTGTCTGGAATAATGTGGGGTAATGCATTTGAGATCTTAGTTAGTGAAAAATGATTCACATGTGGTTTAAAAATTGATGATAAGAGACATTTCTAATGGCTCTCTATACATTTTAGAGGCAAAATTTGACAATAAGAGGCATTTCCATTGATTCTCTAAGGCATTTATAATGGATCTTATACATTTAGTGGAAAAATATGACAATAAGAGGCATTTCCATTGGTTCTCTATATTTATATTTGTAGCCCGTCACCAATATCAATTTTGAAAAGGAATAGGTTTCATTATTTCACAGTACTTGGTAAATTACTTAAGCAAGCTAATTTTTTCAATGTATGAGAACTCAAAAAACAACTAGGTCCAAAACATGCACCTACAATAAAATTGCTTTTAGGATTTCCAATATTTTCAAGAGATAATTCTTATAAATTCATTAGGGGATTACATGTGGATTACAAATTTCCATTTCCAATCATAAGTGGTATAGAAAAAATTCTTTCACATAGTGTTTTATGTCATACAGTTAGAATGTATGAGCCTTCCAATGCTTTTCTTGACATAATTTACAAATTGATTGATTCTAAATAGCAATCGTTTGCTCATCATGATCCACATAATTTTCATAACAAATTCTCATAATAAATAATTGCATTATATTCATCTTCACACATTATTGAATTCATAATAGAGGAGAATATGCACTTATCTTTCATTAATTAAGTTGCATGGAAATTTACTGAGGATGAGTATTTCTCTTCCCAATTGCAGGTAGTCTTTTGTGGATGCCACCCCCTAACCAAGATATGAGGCAACTAGGGTGAAGAATATTTTCAGATAACTACCAACCAAAATACATTCACATATAAAATATCGACCAAGAAACCCCCTCTTATGTATTTTTATCAATCTCTCATTCAAACCAACTTTGAAACTCACAACACCTATCCACACAACACATAGAATAGAATCGCCATCTACTGAACATTCCCTCAATAGATCTCTTCTCTCCAATGCTCTTTAGTGTGTGCATAGCAATTCCATCCATTGTCCATTCTTAAATTAAACTCTAGAGAGCATTGGAGAGAAGGGATCTATTGAGGAATTTTCTATTGTTGATTGGTTAATTTTATTATCAACTTTCTCTAGGGATTGTAATGAAGTCTCTCTAAAGAACTTGGCCTCTATTACTACATATCATTCCTCTCTTCATTTTCTTTATGGATTCCTCTCTTTATCCTCTTCTCCAAAATCCTTACCATGGATATATTTCATGGGATATTTAGTCCCCTAGTATGGCATCTCTTGTTTCCAATGTAAAACCATATTTTATCCCATTTGCTCCTCCTTTAAAACAACTCTCCTTCTCCTATTGAAATTTCCACCATTTAGCATGAGAGCAAGATGGAAAAACAAGTCTTAATCCAACACTTCCTATTTCCAATAAATTAGGAGATAATATGCAAAGATGTAAAAGGTAGTTACGTAAATATAGGAGATGGTTAGATCCACTTCTCATATCTCCAATTAAACTACAATCTAGGCTCAACATCAATTTTTTTAACGGAAACAATTATGTTGTTTCCATAAAAGGATGGGAAAACCGTAAGGTAAAGTACAAACTATTCAAGAACATAAAATGCTCTTTATCTAAGACAATATCGTCAAAATTGTTTTCCTCAACTAGATCCTTTAAGGCTACTACAACATTTGTTTTCAAACTAAATTGATAACGATAAACCCTAATAGGAGAGTAAAAAAAAACTACATAAGCAAAATTTAAAGAGAGTTACAACCATTGAAAAATCCATAAGTCCTCATTTTCTTCATCTTGGCCAAGGGAACTAGAAATTTCAAGCACCATTAAGACAGGTTGCTACACGAAATGCTCTTCCACCACCCCGAAATCAGCATGCTTCACATTATGAGAAATCCCTCACATTATCCTAGGTTGAACATCAAATTTATAATAAAGTGAAGGTTAATTCAATGGCAAGGTGGTTGAGAAAGGTATACTTTGTAGAAACAAGTAAATAGGTTTATAATAATCAAATGGGCCCCCTCACCTTTCCCTTCTCATGGTATTAGATCCCCTTTAGGTGGTCATGATCGGTCAGTCTTGGTTTTAATCAAATATGCACAAAATTGCATAATCAAATTCATAATATTCGAAAGTGTTGAAAAATGTGAATCAAAGCTAAAAACAAATAACACAAGGCATTAATCCAATATAACGAGTGGGAAAGATGCTACATTGGGTTCTCTTACCTATTTAGGCATCTTTCGTCTAGATATGAAGAGATTGGGTGTCCTCTATAACACCTCTACTTCTTCAATGTCATGTTCTATCTTTTTGCTAGCTTGTATAAGGTATCATCTATCATGTCCTAAGATATAGTTAGGTCCCTCTATATCCATAGTGGTCAAGTAGGTCTTTGTCACATAGAAATGGTTGGCCTATCTTATCAAGGATCTATTAAGTGGGCACTACACCATTGTGGGTCAAATGTCAATGCTCATCAACATGAGCAAGAGGGATTTTGTTTATGGTTTGAAAATGAAATGTGTTGACACATATTAATAAATATGTTGGATATTGTTGTATATTGTTATTGGAATTATTTGTTATCACACTTTCTATTCATTTTAGAAAATACTCATTAAAATTCAACAAGGAAAATGTGTCCACAAATAACAAACCAATCAAAATTTTGTCAATTCTTCATAAACTTCTTTTTAGAAAATACTCATTAAAATTCAACATGGAAAATGTGTGTCTACAAATAACAAACCAAACAATTTTTTGTCAATTCTTCACAAGGGCATTGAAATTTTGTAAACACAAAATCCATTTAAACAATGCATTTATTAAAAAAAATTAATCTAAGTATAACTGTAAAATTCTTTAGACAAGGAAAATATGTGTCCACAAATAGCAAACCAATCAAAATTTTGTCAATTTTGCATAACTGCATTGAAATTTTGTGAACACAAAATCCATTCAAACAATACATTTATTAAAAAAAATTAATCCAAGTATAAATGTAAAATTCTTTAAGCATAGATACACTCAAAGACTCCATGATTCTTAAAAGCCATAAATCCCTAAACCACTTGTTACAATTTTTCCTTTTCATTCCAAGCTACAAACAAGTCTACACAAAGCTAATCCAACAAGTTTTTGAGCATTTTGTCAATTTCAAAAAAAAAATCACACATTCATTTCTGAAGCATGGAACAACTTCTCTATTAAATGGTTACCATTTGAATTGATATAAACAACATGATTTCTCTACTAAATGGTGATGATTTGAAATGATATAAATAATATTTGAGAAAAAACATGGTTATAAATACTCATATTTGAATTTTTATTTTAAAATATATTATCCATATTTCATGTGCCTTTTAGTGATTTATAAAGGGTTGTAAAGAATATCTTTTAAAACATTTCAATCACAAATAAAAACAACTTACTGGAATCTAGAAACAAAAATATAACCATCTAAAAATATACAAGGGGTCATTTGAATACTTAATATACATAATTTCATTTTTAGCTTTTCAACGTGTTCCACGGTTCAGGTTTTGCATCCAATGAAATGGGCATTCCAACATATATAAATATATACCCAAAACAAGAAAAAATCATAATCAACATCTGCAAACCTTGCCCATAGAAAAAATTGTCCAAAAAATTTATCTGGGTCATTCTAATAGATCAGTTGTTCATACATAAAATTGTCAAAAAAACTTGTCATAATCATTCTAATAGATCAGTTATTCATTTATGTAATTCTAGGTAAATTATGGAATGCCATGACGACAAAATTGTTAAAGAAGTCAAAGTGCCAAAATTGTATGCTTATCAACAAGAGAACAAACCTAAAAATATTCATCACCAAAGGGATAAAATTTTCAGTGTGAAGCGAAGTCATAACAAGACAATAAAACCAACAACCAAGATGAGAGGTTATTTCATGAGCAACTTTTCCGATACCATAGAAAAAATGATAGATTAAGAGAGGGAATCCAAAAACAACATGAACAAAATGGGACTCGAACTAAAAATAACTTCATTGGAAATATAACTGCAATTTAAATTGCAAGAAAGCCAGCACGTCGAATGTATGGGATTATACCCCATAAGTTAGATTCAAGTGAGAATTGTGTCATGACATTCTCCCTGTATGTAATTAATCCACCCTTCAAAGCAAATAGTGCTTTCAAATGCTCCACATTTTGAGCCTAATGCATGGCTCATCTCAAATATAGTATCGAATCCAAATCTAGAATTTGAAACGTCGAAAAAAATCATTTGAATGGTGTTTTTAAACCAAAACCAAGAACCAAATTTCTTCTCAAGCTAGAACAAGGTGGACCTCCCTACCCCAAATAAGGCATCTCTGCCTACGAGCACACGAGATGACGCCTGCACCCCCCACGTTCCATCCCATGAAGTACCAGGTGGCGACAGAGGAAGAAAGGGCAGGCATTTAACACTACGATCATGAAGGTTAGTTGGAATTGAAATGAAAGGACAGGGATGGGTACTAACACAATTATATCATCATACCCACATATTAGTTATCAGTACCTCGAATGATGCATGGGAATAGAGAATCAGGATATAGTTCCACTCCAATTCTGCTACAGCACAAGCAAAAAAGTCTATCATCGATTCATAGTCTTGGTAAATTCATGGTCATTTCCTCTTGGGCTCAAGATCCACTGACTCATACCCTGCTTCTGGTGGGATACTCATCTCTGTTTTGAGTATTTCTAATTGTTTAGAAGTGGTAGGGGGTGTCTTTTTTCCTATACCTTATCTTCCATCCACACCATAGACCCTTTGCTTGACTTTCCCATTTCTCTAGGAACATAATTGCAGAATCGTGGGTCGTGGCAGAGGAAAGAAAGGTCACAAGATCAACAACAGGAGGATTATGGGCGCTAGGGTGAGGAAGGAGGCTATGGAAGCTGTTGTTTCCTATCGAAGAGAAATACCGATGCACATTCAAAAATATATTTTGTGGGCTAAGGAAGATGTTAAGGTAGAGAGGGAATTCATGTACAAGGACAAGGTCGGATGCATCATGGGTAATTGGGTTCTTGAAATGGGTACTTCCATTAGCATGGATACCAAATATCTGAAGACTATCATCTCACCTTGTATTGGCACATGAAGGCTTTCATGGGTAAAGCTTTGTTGGAAAAACAAAATTTCCTCAACTAAATGACATTCAGACTGAGTTGAAAAACTAGGATCCAAAATTATCACCTTGTATTGGCATACGGAGGATTTGATGGGTAAAATTATGTTAGAAAATAAACATGTGACTCAACTAAATTACATTCAAACTGAGTTGAATAACCATGACTCCTGAAACAACTAAATTCCATTCAGATTGAGTTGAAGAACCATGATCCGAAATTAGATGTGATAGAAAAGATTTTCGGTGGAGTCTACTTAGTAGAAGAAACCCTAGCTGAGACCTCTTGTTCAAAGGCTCCTCCAATTCCACCCACTTTTTGATGATGATAAAAGCATTTGGCAATTACTCTTTGAGGACTTTTATGTTAGCAACAACTCTGGATACTTTAGGTTTTCCAATTCTCCCTAGCATACCGACAGAAAGAACAGAATTATAGGCTCTTATAGCAGATAAACAGTCTTTCAAAATGATAAACTCATGTTTTGTATTTTTTCTTGTTTTCAATCTGGCCAACTAGACCCACTTCCTGGGAAAAAAAATTAAATTAAATGGGTCCCCAGTCACAAATTTTGTTTGTGTTGCCCAAAAAGTAGACTACGTGATGGGAAATTCCAATGACCCACCCAGACAACCCAAAGTGGGTAGCATAAATGATTCACAATGTGATGCAATTCTTGGCTCCTTTCACTACAAGATCTTATCCGAAATTCATGGCTCCTTTCACTACAAGATCTTATCTGAAATTTTCTATGCTTTGGAAACAAAGAAAACTTGTGGAATCGTATTGCATTTTGGAAAATTTTCTATGCTTTTGGAAACTTTGTCTTAGTATCTAACAATAATGCCCCAAGTCTTAATTATGTGTTGCACTATATGCAAGAGAAATTTCAAATGTGCTTAAAAGTAAATATCAATAAATTTCCATTGTAACATACCATGCAATGCAGTTGTGACAATTCACACCAAGAATCAGAACGGTTTTATAAATAATTTCAAAATAAATTATATGTAACAAACCAGGAATCAGAAAGATTTTCCAACATGAAAACAAGTACGAAAAACTCTTAGGAAACATCTCCTAGATGTGTTTTTAAAGAATTTCAAAACATAAAGGCCATTTAAATGATGTAGAAGTGTGAGCGGGTCAAATGACACAAATTATGAAATCCGATATTAAAGGAAATATAGTAATAATTAATATAAAATCAGAGATTTGGAAATATCAATAAAAATCAGAGATTTGGAAATATCAATAAAATAGAGATTTGGAAATACTAATCAATTTTGCATTATCATGTACCATGCATTGCAGTTGTAACGAAACACACTCTCAAATGTATCAAGTTGTGCCATCGATTTTCTTCTTTTTGTCCTCATTTTTCCTTTTAAGTTGTTTCTTTCTCCTAGACATATGTTCAGCATTATCATCCTCTCTTCTGCTCCTCGTGCTAATGGATTCTGTTAAAACAACATCTTGATTGGTTTCATGCTTGCCTTCAAGCTTCATCAATCCATAATCCTTATCTTGATAGATGTATCTCATCTCCTCTTCTAATCGATGTTGTTCCACCAGAATAGGGTACTCCTGTTTAGGTTGTTCTATGGGTGTTGAACCAGCATTTGCAACATTCATGTTTGGCTTACCATTTTCAATATTGCATTCTTTAGTAAGTTGGTTAAAGTCATTGATTCGTTTATTTACATACTGAAGTTCACACTAGGTAAATGAATTGGTTGAAAAGAGACTAATAGACCAGTGGCATCAACATATCTATATAGCATTGTTGAGAGAAGAATTACCAATATTACAAATAGCATAGATATAACTAAGGAGAATGCAAATAGTATATTTTATATTGACAACAACTCACAATATTGGGTGTGAATTGACCGAATTTTTTGATATGCAACATTTCATGCAGCTTCCTTCTTATTCTTGCCAGGAGCTCTAGTGTAGAAATTCTTGTTAATCTCTACAGTTGATGTGAAGGTCGGACAATGTGCTTCTCCTTCATTTGTAAATTGATAAGTAGGAAGCGGGATGTTCTTCTTTATATCAAGGCCATTGAGGACCTGTTTATGCTGTCATGTCTCCTGATTGGTTTTTAGAAATAAAATACGTTGTTTTACTCAAACTCATCAGAATTAGCAAGAAAATGAACAAAGTGGAAATAATTTCCCATAATAGAATGAAAACATTGTTTGGGTTATACCAGGGTTTTGGCTTTAAGCCATGTTTGTGTATATACCATACCATACAGAAACAAGGTGAATAAGTCTCAAACTTCTGTTGCATAATTTTTTAGAAAAAAAATATTAGAAAACAATACAGATCATATACAAAAAATTTCATGGACCATGAAAACATTTTGAGTATTTGGGTAGAAAACAAACTTACTCCAAACTGGGTATCTAATCCCTGCTTAAGAAATTCTCAATCATTGTCTAATCTGCAGCATTCTCTGCTTCCTTCTTGTGTTTAAACCCTTGTGCCGAATTATATTGTGCATCGTTTACTATCACGTGGCACTTGAACAAAAGCGGTAGAACCACTAGGGTTATTCTGAAAGTTTTGAAATAAAGGAGAGGATGTGAAAGTTACACTAGGTATTCCAATGACCACTACATTAGATGGACCAGTAGTATCATTCACGTATACAGGAGGACTAATGACTCTAGTACTCAGTGAAACAAGGGTTGAAGAAGTAAAATTTAATGACACTACTGGTGTGACATGTGTGTTAGACATTTGTGAACTTACATGTGGAGGAGATACTCCACCGGCTAACATAGATGAGGTATGGGTATAAATATCCCATGGTCCTCCCATATTTTCCATTACGACTCCTAGGGGGACACCAATCCCAAGTTGACTGAACGGTAGAACTTGTACATGGAATGAATCTCCTAAATCAATGAGGGGTGTGTTAAAATTTCTCACAAACTCTTTGACTTGCAAATATTCAACTTCAATTGAAGAAAATCAGGTTCTCCTAGACTTTCACTTACACCAGTTGATTCAAAGGAACCACTCGTGTTGACTCTTCACCTTAAAGGAAATAGTGGGGGCTTCAAGTAAGTGGCGGAAGGTTCTGTAACCTTCTAGACATATAGAGGGGTTGATCCTCCGTAGTTACATATTTAAATCACATACTCCTAAAGGCCAATCTATAACACAAGAAAACCAAACAACACATTACTAGAAAATTTTCTAAGTGTTAAAACTAGGGAGATGAAGATACCTTCCAAAGGGAAGTCTGGGGTGATGAGGACCCAGAACAAACCAGTGAAGGGTCAAAGAAACATTACCCAGGGTCTTGATATGATTTCTCTCGGGCAAGCGTTTGAATCACCAACCGTTTCTCCAAATAGTTGCACGGGGTTTTCTCCCATGTCTATCCTAGGTACAGTGGAAATATCCTTCTAGTGTCACTTGTGTAAGGATCCTAGTAGTCAAGATAATAAGGCTATCAATCCTATAAATAAGGTATAGAGAAACAGTCATCAGTCTAACTAAGGTGCATGGGCAGGGTAACAAATCCCAAAAGTCAAACAATATCGACACCGCACAAGGCCAAGGGTGGTACAGAATGAGTCCCTGAAAGCACAACAGTTCTGGTGTATGCTAAACTCAATATTAGAGGGGTATCTCCTCAACCCAATATCACACGACCTCGTTCTTGACTCTTGTGTGAGAGGATATTTCCAGTTCACTTCCTTATAAGGTTGTATTTCCTAAGTGAAAGGCCACTATGTCTAAGTTTGATGGTTTTGGATATTTTAAGGATAAACCCTAATCCAAAACCCTATTTTAATCTAGTAAGTGTCATCTCTAAAAATAAAAGTTTATTAATTAATTTTAAATTATAAGCATTATTTTTAAAGGTTGTTATTTACTCAAGGTGAATGGTCATGAAACTGATGGAAATTTTGACTCGGCGGGAAAGAAAAAAATATATGATGTAGTGCATTTCAAAATGACATTGCCACTTAATTTTCCTTTTTCTTTTCAAAATTAATGAAAATTACCTACTTGACTTTGGAAATAAAACTCTTTTTATTTTTCACTTTTTTGAAAAATTAAAAGACTATGCAGATGCCCTAACCTAAAGCAGCTAGACTAGAACGCACCTAGTTTGCAATTGTTTTTTTTTTCTTTTCAAAAATGAATTGAGAAATGGGAAATTATGCACAAATGCAATTCAGATGTAAAATTGTGTATAAAATAGACGCAGAACTATTGATCTCATAAAAAAAAACTTCAAAGCAAATAAGAAGTTCGACAATAACCAACTTGGAAAAACTACAAAGTCTTTACAACAACATTATTCAAAACTTGGGAAAGAAGAAGTAAAGTTAACCACTGAGCAACTAGACAATAAGTGGAGTCAGACATCAACAAAGGTTGAGACATCCAAACTCTACATCAACTTAATCTAAGAACAAACCAAGCAATGAGACCTAAACAAGTATTCTACAAAGATTTACTCTAACCAACTGAAAGAGGTTTACAAAAGATCCAAACAAAGACCAAAACTAATGACATACCAGTAAAAGTTCCAGGAAAATTCTTTAAAAAATAAGAAATTCAAAAGCAAACTTGGAGGGACCAAACCCTAGCTTTCAAAAATCAGGTCACAAGAAATAAGCGAATGTGCAACAATAAACCCATGTATGTTACACCACTGTATATTATAAAACCCATGTATTATAAGGAAATACATGACTATAATTAACCTGCACCCATGAATTCTTCAAAAAAAATTTAAGAAAAAAAAGAACAGACTTAGGAAACTTAAGAACTGGGGTTGGATTGACTGAACATTGCTTCTGCAAACCACAAACATGACCAAAATTGATAGTCTGATAGAAAAACTACACAAAGAGACCCCAAAACAAAGGCAACTCCCCAGCGGAGTCACTAGTTCTGTTGTTAGGGAATTTATGTTATGGATGGGGTTGAAGCCACCAACATACTAGGGGTTGTACAGACAAACATATGAGGTCCTGCAAGCATATATTAAAGAAAAATTTTGAAGATAGAGATGATGCACATCTTATTCTGAAGGTTGATCCTAGCTTGATCTCCTTTTCCAAATGCTCTTTAGCTCCACTGCTCCAACACCTGCAACAAAGAAAACACCCTTCTCAAAGCACTTGATTCAACTATTATAAAATCTGAGACATGAACATTATATAAATATTGAAATTTAAAACAAAAGCACAATCAATATCATTTCTCGTTAATAATTGAAACATGCATAACATAGATATGGAAGGAAATAGAATTTATTTATTAATGAAATTATTGGAACAAGTACATATACCTCTATTTGACTTGGCTTCCTTGAAACCTGGATCTGAGCCCTCTTGCTTCTCTTCTCCAAAAATAATTCCTCCATCATAACCTTATCTCCAAAAGGTTCCCCTCTCTTCTATCCCTTGTCCTCCTTTTTTTGTCCATTGGGAGGTAGAGTTACGAGGTTAGGGTGGTTAAAGGAGTTGGGTAGTTGCCAAATTGACCCCAAATGCCTCATGATTAGTTTGTTTTTATTATTTTTAACAAGTTTTAATGGAATACACGAGTGGAAAGAGGGAAACCTGCATATGGTATGCAATTTTCCTTAAAGGAACTCATGTATGCAAATTTTGGGGTAAATATGCAGGTTGCATGTATACAACTCACGTATGATGCATGGGTTGTTAATGGGAAAGTCGCAAATATAGCTTAAAGATCATAACCAAAAAATGTTGATGTTGGAGTGAAACGCATGTAATTTAGCTCAAAACCTCTTATAGTGTTAAGGCCCTTCTATCCATTTTGTCTTTTTATGTGAGGACACATTGAGTGCGATCACTCGGATGGAGAAGTGCCAATCTGAGGTATGACACTTAGACCTTCATATTTTGGTACATAAACTTTGTCCTTATGTAAGAGAATCCCATTCTCTTCCAACCTATATTCTTTGTAGTTGCAATCAATCTCTTACCCGCTGATAATGTTCATCTGTAGCATAGGCTTCAAGGATCCTATTCCTAAAAAATATGAAGTACTTGTACTAATTGATACCACATGTATCACAAGCATCCTCCTACTAAGTGCATCAACCACCTTGATTTCCTTACATCTTATGTGCTTGATATCAAAGTCATATTTCACAAAGCAATTCCATCCACCTTCTATGTCTGACATTCAATTTATGTTGCTCAAATAAATACTTTAAACTATCATGATCAATTCTCAATTTGAATTTCTTACCCATCGGGTAATTTCTCCACAGATTCAAAGCATGAATGATGGTTTCAAGCTCAAGATCATGAGTGGAATAGTTATTTTCATGCTCCTTTAACTTTCTGGACTCAAAAATCACCACATGTCCATCCTACATCAAAACTCCACGAATACCTTTCTTACAGGCATCTATACACGCAAGAAATCTTCTATCGGGCTCTACAATATTCAAAACTCATGTGCTAGTAAGAAACTATTTGAGCCTCCATAAACTTACTTCATGTTTAGAAGTCCACTCGATCTTCACACATTTCTTATGAAAAGAGGTGATGGGATGTTGTATCCTTGAAAATAATTCAATGAATCTCCTATAGTAACCTGCCAATCTCATGAAATATTTGGATTCTAAAACATTCTTTGGTTCCAGACAATCCTTGATGGCTTATATATTTTTAGGATCTACTGAAATTCCCTCTTCTGAAATGAAGTGCCCCAAGTACTGGATTCTGTTATGATAGAATGAAAACTTACTAAGCTTGTCATACAACTGATGTTATCTGAGCACTTGCATCACCAATCTTATATTATCTTCATGTTCTTCTTTTGTCTTGGAATATATGAGGATTTCATCTAAAAACACAATCACAAATTTATCCAAATAATTTTTTAAGACTCCATTCAATAAACACGTGAATGTTGTTTGTGCATTTGTTAACCCAAAAGGCACTACTCTGAACTCATATTTCCCATACCTTGTTCTGAAGGTTGTCTTACTGATATCTTCATTTCTTATTGTTACTTGGTGATATCCTAGTATGAGATCTATCTTCGAGAACACCTTGGATCCCCTTAGGTTATCAAACAAATCGTCAATTATAGGAAAATGATACTTCTTTCTGAGTTTCTTTTTTCAACTATATGTAATCAATGCATTCTTAGAGTTCCACCCTTCTTCTTCACAAACAACACTGAATCTCCCCAAGGTGACACACTAGGCCTTATGTAACCTTTCCATAGAATCTCTTGTAATTGCATAAGAAACTCTTTCAACTCTGGTGTGCTCATTATGTAAGGTGATTTTGGTGAAGGAACTACACCTGGAACCAAGTTAATAAAGAAGTCAACTTCTCTTACAGGTGGCATTCCTTACGGTTCTTGGAATACATCTGCAAACTCTTGTAACACCAGAAAGTCTTGCAGTTCTGGTTCTTTTCCTTATTTTGACTCCTCTGCATGGGCTACATACAGCCGAAACCTTTCTTATAAAACTTATTTAATTTCAATACTGAAAGTCTTAGAGATATGGATCTTAGTATACCTCTCATTGTCACTTAATTGCCTTCTTCATCCATAGCTGTGTAAATCTTGTTATGACAGTCAAGTATGGCATGATGTGCATCCAACCAATACACGACAAACAATACATCATATTATACTAAAGGTATGATGTTCAAATTTGCAAAAAAAAATTAGGGCATTCAGGAAATTTCTTATTGTTTATGTGACTTTCCTTTTGGTACTTGTAGCCAATTGCACTAACCTAGTTGTCTCAAACTTTCTTGTATTCAATTAACACTTCTCAACCAGGTTAGGTGCAATATAAATATGATTGTCTCCAAAATCAATATAGATACAGAATCACTGGAAATATTACCTACCACTTCAATCATTTTGCATTGGTGATCTACTTGTCTTCCATCCACAGATGAATAGATTCTTAGAACACTACTTCCAACATCTCCAATAATTGAGTCTTGTATATTGTGAACCTTTTCCATGGTGTTTCCTTTCAGTGGGAAGTTCCTAGCATAATGATTCCCTTTACATGACCAGTATTCAAGACGTGTTATTGATCCTCCTTCTCCTCTGGTTCTGTTTTTCTCTTATTGCACTTGCTAATACAAGTTATTTCTAGAAGATGGAGGATGAAATACTTCATTCCTTTGTTCTTCCTTTGTGAATCTTCTCTTCATAGATCTAATTGGAAATCATTTTGGATTGCTTTCTGAACAACTTGAATAATATCCTTCCTTCTTTTCTGGAGAGGGTTTGTGATAATGTTTCCTTGAAGATGACATGGATCTTGCATGTACTTTTTTGGGTACATGTCTTCTGACATCTTGACTGCTTAAGGAAGTTGTTATCTAAAAAAAACTTTGCATGATCTGGTTTTGTGTGTGAATTATTCTTTCATTATCATCCTTATAGGTTTTCACATACATCTGCGGGTTTCTTACTGAATCTTCTAGGTTCATAGGATTATCACATTCATTGTTCCCATTGTTTCTTGTTTCTCTTCTACCAAAATTGTTGCGAACACATTCTTCCTCCAGACCATAAGGATCTTGTCCTTATTTGAACTACATTACTGATCTTTGAACTCTGAACTATTTCTGCTTAGTTTGGTTGATTTTGAAACTAAAGGTCACACTGCATTCTCACAACACACTAGAGATTGAAATGTGCATATTAAAATCATTTTTAGAATACTTCATAAACTAATCCATCAATCATACTTTCTCCTATTTATAATATACTAACTAAACAACAGAGGTTAAGCTTCTTTCACAAAATTGTAGTTCCAAGTGCATAAAAACCAACTCTTCTATGCATATACAATGAGTTAGAAAGTTGTAGAAGGCCCAACGGTCTCAGTGTTGAAACCTTCAGTTCTGATACCAATTCATGTCCCCAGACCCCGAAACCAAGGCCAGAGACACCAAAGGACCATAGGGGAAGGTTTAATAAAGTATTTTCACAATGGAATAAGCTTCTAAGGCTAATCTAGCATGCCAAAATGCCTAAAATTAAAAACAATCAGCCTCTTAAATAAAAGAAACAAATTACAAACAACTTGTTTCCCCAATGTACATGTGATGCAAGGATAAATGCACATGAAACACATCCAAAACTCATCATAACACTTGCAATAACACATCCACGGGATAAATAAAATCCATAACCACTTAATTATACAATTTTTCTTTCAATAAATCAATTTACAAGTTTATGCAACACTTAATAAGAAATTGTGATACTTAATTTTCATTGCAACCCTTTACAGCTAGACAAGAAATTTCCACCAGATCCTTCCACAAGAATTTAAAACCATGCAATAACATTTAATTAAACCCTTATGTTATCATCCATTGTCATATAACATTTTCAAATCAGATTACTAAGCACTCAGTCCCACTCCAAGGATCAATTCCAACCCACAACTCAGTCCCACTCCATGCACTTCCACTTACCCCCCGCAACACCAGTGAATAAGAACTCTCCCCTCACCTACTTTTCCCTCAATATATATCCATATACTTCAAGGATTTGTATGCTAGGATGGACATGAGGCAATCCATGGATGTGAATATACCTTGTTGCTTCAAGTGAAACATAGATCATCACTCAGATCTCAATTCTAGTTTCATTCCAGCAGCATCTCGTCTAAGTTCCAGTACCTACAATCCAAAGGCCCTCTCCACCAGAGGAAACACATACATTTAAAGAGGATAAGTCGAAATACAACCAAGTTAACTCAACCCAAGGTCAAAAGTAACTCAAAGGTTCCACCAAGTAACTCTCAGTGAGGTGGGAACCCAAAAAAAAGAAATGTAACTCCAATCAATTCGAATTCCCCCCAAGTAATTCAAATTCCTCCACTAGGTCACTGAAATCCATCCCCAGGTAGGCCCTATCCATGACTAGAGTCGAATTGGTAGATAAACTTAACTCCCAACAAGCCTCAAGAAAAATATTCCCTTTCTAAAATGGCAAATGAGGAGTTACACCCCTACATGCTAAAAATAGCCAGTAAGGGCACATGAGAGGATAAGAGCCTCAAACGTCGGTCCAATACAACCAATAGGTGCGCACTATCAAGAAGAGATGAGAGGGAGTGGGTATCAAGGCTCAATAAAGACCCAAAAAACCCTAAATAGCTCATAACCACCAAGGAGGTGCACTTCACAAAAGGAACCACATTAAACATTATAAAAAAGTGTAAGAACACCACCGAGGTCCAAATAACAAAATTAGGGAGAAAAAAAACTCTTAGACCCCCAACCCTCCTCACTTGTGCATCCATGACCCCCCAACCACATTAATTTCCATTGATTAGATATTTTATTTAATCTAGATAAAATAACATAACCACAAATTAACACATAAACATAGGTCCAGGGGGGTTTACCACACTGGGGGTATTACATAGAAGTAATTTTATCAATCCTATAGTATATCACTTTGGTATATGTTTGTTATAATGAAATACGAAGAATAAACATTAAGACAATAAACCAGCAAAAATCATATTCCTTGAGAATATCTTTCAGTAATGCTATAATGATGTATGCCAAGTGTTTAATGAAAGGTGTGAACTGAGAACCCCTCCCCCAAAACAATTAACAAAATTTGGGCCAAATATAAATAGGTATATGACAGTGGTCAGAAAAGATGAAGGTCGAGATAGAACGCTTGGATAAATTCCTAGAATATCAAACATTAGACGAGGAGATCCAAACAACAATATCCTTTCAAGAATATTACCACATAATGTCCAAGGATTTTGACAAGGATCCAAGGAAAAAATTGAAGGAGATAACATAAATTCTTCACTATTGGGAGTATATAGTGTTGGAAGAAAAGACATGTGCAATCATAAGCTTTCGAGAGCATTATATCACCAAGGATATCATCAAGTATGGAAGACAACCCAAGGATCTAAACAAGCATTATCTTAAATTCTTAAAGCATAAATTGAAGGGGGGTGAGCATGAATGGCATGAGAAGAAGCATGCAACTAACTTTACTAAGAAATTATACATAGAGGAATACCAAACAACAGTTTATGAGGCTAATGACACTAGTATAATGGATGGGTGTACCAAGGATTCAGTTTCCAAATTAAAAGAATATGAAGATGAAGCATCTTGTCCTACTTATGTGTTAAATTTCCATATGCTTAGCTAAGACATCAGCATTTCATTTCATATTCATAACAAAAGCATATAAACAGGATCACTGAAATATAGATAAGCACAACCATACAAAAGGAACACAAGGATTTATCCTGGGAAAACCCTAAAGGGAAAAAACCCAGCAAAAGCTTCCTCAATATAGATGCCCCAAAAAGATAAAAGATAAAAGATAAAACCAGCAAGGAGATCAAAGCCTGATCCTTCTCCTTCTCCAACTACTTCTCTTCTCCACTAATGCACTACACAAGTGAGAGTGTGTGTCCCAAATGAGGAGCACTACACCTCTATTTATATTCATCCATTCACTTAAGTTAACTCATATGTCATGTAGGCTCGAGTTAATCATGTAGGCTCGAGTTACAAATGTAGGCTCAAGTAACCACACTGGGGTACTAATGACCCACCTTTACAATTAGAGGGGACTGCCACATGACTCTTATTAGTTCTTCAGATTAGGAGCATCGGGGTACAAAGTAATACAAGTGGTTCTTCCAGTAGAACCATCGGGGACCACAAAGAAATACATATAGAATATTCTTCAAAGTTACAATATTTCAACACTCCCCCTTAACGAGAAGGGTATTCTATAACAACATCAACAACAACAATAATAGGAGAGAGATAGAGGACATCATCAACATCATCAGGGTCATACATCTATAAATCATTGGAAGCTTTTCAACATCATGTAGTCTTCATCTTCAATATTTAGTCTTCATCATCATCAGTATTTTGACTGCTTCAATCAGCAACATCTTCAGAATCTTGACTCTTCAATCAGCAGCAACATCTTCAGTACTTTGACCTTTCAATCAGCAACATCTTCAGCACTTTGACCTTTCGATCAGCAACATCATCTTCAGCACTTTGACCTTTCGATTAGCAACATCATCTTCAACACTTTGACCTTTCGATCAGCAACATCTTCTTCAGCACTTTGGCCTTTCGATCAGCAACAACATCATCATCATACTCTGATCTTTCGATCAGAAACATCATCATCATCATCGCATTCTGATCTTTCAATCAGAAAACATCATCATCATCAGCAACATCATAATCATAAGCAACTTCTGATCTTTCGATCAGAAAACATCATCATCATCGTATTCTGATCTTTTGATCAGAGAACATCATCATCAGCAACTTCTGATCTTTCGATCAGAGAAACATCATCATCATCATATTATGATCTTTTGATCAGAGAACATCATCATCGTCGGCAACAACATCATCATCATATTCTAATCTTTCCATCAGAGAACATCATCATCATCAGCAACTTCTGATCTTTCGATCAGAGAAACATCATCATCATCATATTCTGATCTTTTGATCAGAGAACATCATCATCAGCAACAACAACATCATCATCATATTATGATCTTTTAATCAGAGAACATCATCATCATCAGCAACTTCTGATCTTTCGATCAGAGAACATCATCATCATCAGCAACATCTGATCTTTCGATCAGAGAACATCATCATCATCAGCAACATCTGATCTTTCGATCAGAAACATCATCATCATCATCACACTCTGATATTTCGATCAGAAAACATCATCAGCAGCAGCAGCAGCCCATAGTACAAAGACAAAGAAGTCTTTGGATCTCTTTTGGACTCAAAATCCAAGGATGATGCAATCCTGTCACATTCTCGACAACCGAGGTCACCAGATCCGTTCTGAACTGAGGTTCAAGGATAATGCAATCCTGCCACATTCTCGATGACCGAAGTTACACCGGATCCATTCTGAACCGAAGTTCAAGGATGATACAATCCTGCCACATTCTCGATGACCGAAGTTACACCAGATCCGTTCTGAACCGAAGTTACACCGGATCCGTTCTGAACCGAAGTTCAAGGATGATACAATCCTGCCACATTCTCGATGACCGAAGTTACATCGGATCCATTCTGAACCGAAGTTCAAGGATGATACAATCCTGCCACATTCTCGATGACCGAATTTACATCGGATCCGTTCTAAACCAAAGTTCAAGGATGATACAATCCTACCACCTTTTCGATGACCGAAGTTCACCGGATCCGTTCTGAACCGAAGTCCAAGGATGATACAATCCCGCCACCTTCTCGATGACCGAAGTTCACCGGATCCGTTCTGAACCGAAGTCCAAGGATGATACAATCCTGTCATCTTCTCAATGACTAAAGTTCACCGGATCCGTTCTGAACTGAAGTTCAAGGATGATACAATCCTGCTACATTCTCGATGACCGAGGTCACCGGATCACTTCTGGACATTTGTCCCAGGATGATACAATCCCTCTTCATTCTTGAAGACTGAGTTCTCTGGATCACTTCTGGACATATGTCCCAGGATGATACAATCCCTCTTCATTCTCGAAGACCGAGGTCTCTAGGTCACTTTAGGGAAAGTGCCCAGGGATGATACAATCCCACTGCAACATCAATACTCCCCCTTTTAGGGAAGGTCTTTCCAAACCACACCAAGCTTGTCTCAAAAGTGTTCGAACTTTACTCGGGACAAAGGTTTCATCAACACATCATCATCTAAACCATCATCATCACCATCTGTATCTCCAATATGTAAATACTGAAAGCATCACCATCTATATCTTCAGTATAGAAATACTGAAAGCATCATCATCTCTATATTCAGTATAGAAATACGGAATCACCATCATCTGCATCTACAGTATGTCAAAACATCATCTATATCTTTAGTATGGAAATATTGAAGCATCATCATCTCCTTCTTATCTCGTATGTAGAAATACTGGATTTCTATGTGTTACGACGGAACACAGGGTTCTCTGTCATCACAACTCTGGTTATCACATAGAATCACGGTAGTGTCCAACTCTAGGTTGAATAATCCTGACATCATCTTCTGAAGCCATATGGCTTCACAACTAGTAGAGTAAGCTACTAAATATTCTGCTTTGGCTGTGCTTAGAGCAATACTAGACTGCTTTCTGCTAAACCATGAAATCATAGCAGATCCCAGACTATAACATCCACCTGATGTACTTTTTCTATCTGAGATACTTCCAGCCCAATCTGCATCTGTGTAGCCATACAATCTATACTCATGGCTACCATCATAGTATAGACCAAGGTCTATAGTCCCTTTTAGATGTCTCACCACATGTTTTGCAACTACTAGGTGAACCCATCTTGGTTGAACAAGATATTGACTTAAGGTGTTCATGGCAAAACAAATGTATGGTCTGGTATTTGTTAAGTACATCAATGACCCAATGATCTATCTGTAATGAGTCGCATCCACTAACTCAGATGAATTATCAACTAACAGTTTCAGGTTGGAGTCCATGGGTGTGGCCATGGCTTTGCATTCCAACATATTGAATCTCTTCAATATCTCTACCGCATACTTTCCTTGGTTGAGAAAGATTTCTTCTGAACTTTGCCATACTTCCAGACCTATGAAATAATGCATTAACCCAAGGTCTTTCATCTCAAATTATTCTGCTAGTTTCTTCTTGATTTCCATGATCTGTTTCTCATTCCCTGTCAAGAATAAGTCATCCACATATAATAACAGGATGAGAGGTTCATCTTCTACAACCTTGGGATAAAGGTTAGGATCAGCTCTACTGTTGGTAAAGCCCATAATTGACAGGAAATTGTCTATCCTTCCATACCAAGCTCTGGGAGCTTGCTTCATGCCATAGAGTGCCTTCTTCAACTTACATATATGAGTCCATCTGCCTTCAACTTCAAATCCTTGTGACTATTCAATGTAAAACTCTTCCCCAATCATACCATTAAGGAAGGCTTGTCTTCACTTCATCATGGAAGCAACTACCATCATAGTTCTGAAGGAAGTGTACCTTGCTTTCTGGAGTAAGTGTCTCTTCAGAATTAATTCCCCCTTTCTTATAGAAACTTCTAGCCACAAGTCTTTCCTTACTTCTATCAGCAACATATTTTATCTTGCAAATCCATTTGTAAGATACCACATTCTTGCTTTCTGGTTTGAGTACTATATCCCAAACATCATTCTAGAATTCTTTCATGATAACATCTTCCATGAGTTTGTCTTGTCAGATCATCAACATATCCTAGTCTTCTGCATTCAACTTTGAAGGTTGGAACCCACTTTACTCTTGGTAAAGTCTCGATCCATCAGGAAGTTGTCCATCATGTCGTACCATGTCGAACTCAGATATCTTCTATAGTCACTCCGCCTAAAGTGGAGTATTATCTTCCTTCTTCATTTTGTACAGGTGATTCTATGCTTGATATATACTGGTCAATAGAGTATGTCATGTCATAGTCTATTCTTTCTGAGGCAAATCACGATTCTTGCTTTGTACACTTGTTCTTGCAAATACATATGGAAGATACTACGTACTTCCCTTTATGTCTCGAAATCATATTGTATACATCATTTACCATAATTAATTGTTATTCTTTGATCATAGCTTCTTTCACAGCATTCTTTTCTTCATCTTGAGTTATCTCTCATACCCATGGTGGTCTTCATCCTTCAAGGTGGATCTACCACTCTCTGAAGCTCTTTCTTTCGTCATGGTGTCTCTGACCCTGGGAGCTTCAGATTCATGTTTATTGAATTGTCATCACTTGTTCTTCAGAACAAGTCTCATCCTTCTTTTGTTTTAGGAGGTTGTACAGGACCTTTCCTACAATTCAAATGCATCAGTTGCATGGTTAGAACTACATATTCATAACAACAAATTCTTATGCATCATGCAACTATTTAGCCAATACAACATTCATCCATATCTCAGAGAAACTTTCTATATGCCTTCCATCTCTACCATGACATCATTGAGATTGTGCACTAATCCAATATGTTAGCAAATAGGTTTCATTCTAGATAAGTAACAATGGATATTTGTATAGACCCATGAGCTACTTACCCATCACATGCATGCAACCAACACATCAACTGAATATAATCAAATGCATAACAAAACAATATCATTAAATGACAATTGAATACTTATCTTTTGTTTGTTTCGTGGGTAGACTCCTTCTTGATCAATCTGCTTCGTCATCTTCTTCATCCATGAAATCATCATTTCTTATCCAAATGTTAAGATGGATAAGAGGTTCGTCAAGAATTGAGTTCTTCATATTCCTCATCGCTTGAGGGATCTTCTTTGAATGGTGAGAGCTTGATCTTCAATTTGCTCTCATCTTTCTTCTTCTCTTCTTATGAGACGAGCTTCTTCTTCCCAGAGTCAACTAAAAGTAATCACTTCCTTTTGGCACACATACCTCACATGAATGAATACCATGATCATGGGAGGCCATTCAAGGTGGCTATCACCACTTCTACATTCTCTGCTTCTTCTTCTACCGCTTCAATATGTTATGCATTCTGGATCTTCACATTCTTCAACTGTTTTCTCAAATCCATCTTCTGAATTATGTTCTTA